>CAUYPK010127215.1:0-14580 GCA_963574355.1 Loris lydekkerianus | reverse complement strand
GGTGGGAGAGTTCAAGAGGTCTCTGGGGACTGGATCTCAGGGGGCTGGTGACTACTCTGATATGGCTTACTCCAGTGCTGCGTGGAGTCAGGAGAAGCCACCTAGCAAATAGATCAGTCTGGGAAGGTTGATGTTTCCTTCCCCTCTTTGCCACTCTGTCAGACCCAGTCACTGGTATCTCTCCAGATGGCTGACCCAATTGCCTGTAATGAACAGATACTCCAGGGGTTTGCACCTGCCTGAATCGCAAGGAAATCTGCTAGGGGACAGGCCTCCAGTTCTGAGAGTGGGAGCGAAGGAGAGTGCTCCGAGCCCAGAGCTGCTGCTCACACAGTTTTGTGCCTGGCCGCACCACTGCCAGAAGACAGCACTGCTCCGCATCTCTGGGAACCGCCGCTCTGGAGCGGTTCCCTTCTAGCTGACCAGAGACAGCATATTTCAGGCACTGAGCACCCCACAAGAGGTCACCGAACAATCCAGACTTCTGGGGGGCAGGCCCCCAGCTCCCTGAGTGGGAGTGGGAGGGAGTGCTGGGAGCTCAGCACTAGAAACGCTCACTCAGTTTTGTGCCTGGCCGTATTGCTGCCCAAGGAGGGCTGCTGCACTGCGCTGCAGGGAAGTGCCACTCCCCCTCTCCTCGCTCACGTGCCTCAGTGCCAGCACTGTCCAGTCACAGCTTGGGGTCTATCTGCTCCCGTGGAGGAATCACCCAAGAATCCGAACTCCTGGGGACAGGCCCCCAGACCCCTGAGTGAGAGTGAGGAGGGAGCGCTGGGAGCTCAGCGCTTCAAAAGCTACAGTTTCACTCAGTTTTATGCCTGGCCATATTGCTGTTCAAAGAGGGCTGGTGCACCCTGCTGCAGGGAAGTGTCGTGGGGAAGTGCTGCCATGGCGTGACTCTCCCTCAGCCACGTGCTCCTCACTCCCATGCCTCAGAGTCAGCTCTGGTCAGTCGCAACTTGGGCTCTGTCCACACCCCTCCCCTCAATAAATCACCCAAGAATCCGAACTCCTGGGGGAAAGACCTCCAGACCTCCAGGTGAGTGGAGGGTAGTGCTGGACTGCTGGGAAAGATATTTAAAGTTTTACACAGTTTTATGCCTGGTAAGGGAGCACCATGGCACCCTAGTAGGGGAGGTAGGTCCAGTTTTTAGAAGGTCACTCCCGTGAAGTGAAGTGGGAGGGCCTTTAATTTCTGCCCTTTTGTTTGTGGAGCTCTTAAGCCGGACTCGTGGGGGAGGGGGAACTCCCATCTGCTTGGTGATGGATTTTGTACCTTTTGTTTGCGTCCTTGTGGTCTCAGCTCGCCTCAGTGGTGTTGATGTGCGTTCTTCAAACTTGTCTCTGGGTACAGCTCGAATCCTCCAGGTTACTTACTAAATTTCTGTCCCTTAACTCTCCTTCTGGATGGGAGCCTCTGTGGAAAGCTGGCTTCAGTCCGCCATCTTATCTCCTCCCCCAACACCTGGTTATTTTGTTATTGTTGTTGCAGTTGTCATTGTTGTTTAGCTGGCCCGGACCAGGTTCAAACCTGCCAGCCTTGGTGCATGTGGCCGGTACCATAACCACTGTGCTACAGGTGCCAAGCTGAAGCAAATATTTTAATGGATGCTTAAAAGGCTTTTGCTATAATTCAATAACTATTACTGGTTAAGATTCTTGGCTAAGAATGATATGATAACAGCTCTCTTAAATCAACAGGCAAACATCACATCTAAAACTCAAGAAGCATTCCCAATGAAATCAGAAGACCACTGTGGCTGCTAAGTTCTCTGATGTTTTCCATGCTTCTGGTAAGAAGAGGAAAACCTACTGGGGAGGGAGATAAAGGAATCATTATTTTGCAAGACAACATTGTACTTCTAGGGGGAAAAAGAACCTATTTTTTAAAAGCCTTTAGAACCTAAATTTGTCAGATTCAATATAAATATAAGATGCTGGGGCGGCACCTGTGGCTCAAAGGAGTAGGTCGCCGGCCCCATGTGCCAGAGGTGGCAGGTTCAAACCCAGCCCCAGCCAGAAACTGCAAGAAAAGAGAATCGCTTAAGCCCAAGAGATTGAGATTGCTGTGAGCTGTGATGCCACAGCACTCTACTCAGGGTGACAGCTTGGGACTCGGTGTCAAAAACAAAAAAATAAAACAAAACAAGATGCTATAACTTTATATGACCAATAACCTGTTAGGAAACAAATCAGAAAAATGTTCCTTTTTCAATATCAACTAAAAATACAAAATGCCTGAGTAAGAGCAAATGAGTGAGACTGCACAGTGTCAGGATGGCGGAGGGCTGGGGAGAGAGAGGAGTCAGCCAATGGCAGAGGGAGAGGAAGGCCCAGGACAGGCTGCGCGAGGAGCTTCTTAAAGCACGTGAATTACACATGTCACATGTCACAGAAGTGTCATACAGGGAGGTGAGCAAGGGGCCTGTTGGGTTTACTGGTGGCCTCTAAAACTACCCAGCACTCCCTGACACCTTTTTTTTTTTTTTTTTTTTTGCAGTTTTCGACCAGGGCTGGGTTTGAACTCACCACCTCTGGTATATGGGGCTGGAACCCTACTCCTTTGAGCCACAGGTGCCATCCCTCGCTGACACCTTTATGATCACACACATTTAAGTCATTTTGAAAAAGGAAAGGAACACTAAACTTGTAAATATATTGTCCATCAGAAGCTAAGTTTAAATCTCAGACATACCAATGGTTTTGACCAGTTTGACCTAACCATTCAAATCTTCCAAGAAATGTGAAATCAATAAATCCAGGAAAACATAACCTGTGTCCGTTCAGGACAGGGTAATCAGTCCAGGAGAGCTGCTGTGAGGAAACAGCTCTCTCCTCCTCGCTCCGATGTGCTCAAAGTCCATTGGCAGCATCTCCCGCTGCCCAGCACCTCAACTAATGACTTTAAGACATCAATTTATTTTTCTAAAATCTGATTTTCAAAAAAAAAAAAAGTCAACACTGAACACTGAACCCAAAAACAAGTAATAAAAGGTGCTGTACTTTGGTGTAAATAGTACTTATTTAACTCCAGATTCAAAATATTGAAAACGAGTTATTAAACCATTTAATACACCCATGATGGAATAGAAAAAGGAAATTAGACCACAAGCATGATTTAAGGCATAAAGGTAGTCTTTGTAATCATTAACTTTTACTGCTTTTCTAAAACACAGAGGAAAACAATCCTAACCAATACACACGTGTGCAAATGAAAAATTACGCACAAAATCCATTGCCTAGAAAGCCAAACGTTTGGGCTTCAGTTCTAGAAGATGACTAAATTAATTACCCTTTTATCTGTTTCCATGGTAAAAATGATAGCTAATAAAAAAAACTCATAAATAAATAAATAATATGGTATAGAACATAACACACACTCAGGTTTAAGACTTGGATCCAAGTCCCTTGAGTAAGCTACTTCACTCTCTTGCCGTCTGTTTCTCATGTTGTCGACACGAGTGTGTGTGAACGCAGTTCACAATGGTAAACAGCCGCGTGGCTGCGAAGCGTAAGGTCGCCACCCTGCCCACCCATTTCACGGCAAGTGAGAAAGACACAGCACAGAATAAATGCATCATGAGCCACTTCTATAGTATAAACAAAGACACACGTATGAGGTAGTCTGGCTATGCCGTGTTGAAATCTCCATACAAGGAACCACAGTTTCTGTGAAGAAACATTTTTTCTAATTCAATCTGTAGTATTATATACTATAAATCTTTCTGCCAAAATTTGACTTTATTGCAAAACAGGCCAACTTCTACCAAAATAAGGTTTCTAATGCAGTCTTTTCTTCAAAGATGGGGACCAAGAAATAAATGTCACAGAGGAAACAGACGGAGTTGCTTCTGTGCTTTGCACTGAATGCATCCTCAAGCCCCACCCAGAGGTACAGGGCGGTGGCTGAAGGGAAGGCAGGCGAGGCCCTGGCTGTGGGGGAGCTGCGAGGTGGGGGGCGCTCTCGGCCCAGCTCTGCCTACCTGCCGCCTCTACCCCGGGCTCACCTGCCCGCACGCACCTGCGCACACACACCCGGCCGCCCACAGGAGGTGCTGGGATTACAAAGGATGACGTGCAAAGTTCTAGTGTCACACTGAGAGCTTAATAGGTTGCAACAAATGAGAAGCAGGGGACGATGGGAAGTCGACTGCAGCAGGAACACCTGAGCCTGTGACCTGGAGCCTGCGGGGAGAGAGGAGGCCGTAGCGCTGGGCTGGGCTGGCTGCAGAGGACCGCACCTCGGCCACCACAGCACACCACATGATCACACAGGCTCACACTCACACTCACACAAAAATACACACTTCCAGATGGTCACACAGGTGTGCTCACCCATAAATACACACGTACAATACACAGCCACCTGCTGTCACACACAGTCACACACACTCATGCATGACTACACTCTTACCACACTTACACACATCACACACAAACGCTACCATGCTCATACTCAGACACAAACACACGCACATCATACACACACAAGCTCTCCCACATGCACGCACTTTTACATACATGCGCATACCCACTAGTCACACACACATACTCTACACACTCCCACACTCATACTCTCTCATAGTCACACTCATACACAAACACCTGCACACATCCATACACTCATAGACACATGTCCCCACATACCCACACAACTCTCACACATCCACACACATGCACACATGCTCACACACACTCACACACACTTGCACTCTCACATACGTGAGTCACAATGACCCACAACCTCAGGCACTTGCATAATCACTCACAGATGTGCACATCCTCACTCACATCCTGACATGCACTCAGTCACACCTCAACACACCCGCACACCCACACATGTGCATACAATCTTACATTCATTCACTCTCATACACACACACACACACACTCAGTCGCTTCCCGGAGGAAAAGAAAGATAGAAGTGTCTTGGTAGCCATATTCTTCTCCTTGTTATGAACACTTTTGTACAATTTACAAGTTTTTAAAGTAAATTTCAATTCTGCTTTGTTAATAACGCGCTGCAGTAATTTCTGCATCTCTGAAGCTCTGCAGTTTTGTACATGACGCATTTTCTGTGCCTGTCACCTCATAGCCTCCTCCAGTGATGAAGGTGAGCAGGCTGGGGCACACGGTACCCCCAGGACACACCCCGTCTGTGGTGACACAACACAAGCACCTTGGTGCCCCTGGGGAGCTGACCCCTGGACCTGGGGGCTGGACACTGCAGGATGAAGGTTCAAGTATGACGAGCTTCTTGGCAATAATCTTTCAACCTTCCATGAGCACAGTGCTCAGAATCTTCTATTTTAGGTTTTATTTTTATTTGAGCAACTTAACTAGAGCCAAGAGGATCAAAACAGTGCCCAGTCAAGACCGTGGGTTTCCTAAGAAGGGAGTGAGGAGGTTGCCTCATGTGCTGAGAGAGCCCTGGGGAGGCGGGAGGGGGCAAGACCCTGGCCACGTGGGCAGCAGCATCAGCACAGGCCGTGAACGCTGTGGCTACAGTTTAGAAGAATATGGATTTCCTAGAAGAGGAGAAGCATGATTCTGACGGCAGAGAGGCAACAGAGAGGGATGAGGAAAGAAGGACAAACCTTTTTGCACAAAGTAGATTCTGGGAGCTGCAGAGGGAGAAAACTTGTGTGGGAACCTAGGTAAGGGGCAAGAGCTGGGACCCCACAACCAGTCCACAATTTTGAGCACAGGAAACTATCCTGGATCAAAGTAAATGCCCCAGGAGTCTCTGACAACGTGAGGCTGCCACGTGCCTGCTCTGGCATGTGCCTTAGTTCCCTGTGGATGGCAGTGTCCACACAGGAAGCCCAGACTACGTTGTCACACGGCCTGGCCGGCTCCTGCAGTCAGGGCTCTGCCACCTCTGCAGTCACCTCCATCAAAGGCTCTGCCCAGACAGTCCCTGACCCTCTGAGCACCCACCAGATGGGACTGGGGGTGGGCAGAGCCGTGTCATGAGGTTTAGCTGGATACCCAGGACTTTCAGTTCCCACCACCTCAGGCAGCCGAATCAGACAAGAGGAGGGAAGCTAGGAGCCGGTTGGTCCTCTGCAATCAACGTTTACCGACTGCACCCAGGCTGTTCCAGGTGATCTTGCTCCAGCTTCCATGTGAGGTAAACAGGCTGTTCACCTTTCTCAGATGGTATTTTGTGGCCCAATCCAAGGTAAAATATAGCAAACATTCTCTCTTAGATATAAAATTAATGGTGGTGGGAGGGAAAAAACCTCTGCAGTCTGTAGCTGACCACGCATGTCCAGAATACTTGCCATAACCAAAGGCACAAATGGGGCCTCTAACTGCTTTTTCCACAAAACTGGTAATCAAAAAAAGATTATTTTGATAATAAATAATGCTAACAGCATGATACATATAAGATGCAGAATAAGCTCATGGCAGGAAAGTAAAGCATTGAGAGGTCAGAGGGCTCCTCAGCCCTGGAAGTGAACAGCTCTTTGTCCGGCAGGTAGCCTCTGCAAAGCCGTAGACCCCATCGCCTGCCAAAGCAGACAGTGCTGGGGAGCCCCCCTGAGCTCTCGGTCAACTCTCCTGGCAGTGACACCGAGACATGAGAGGACACAGTGCTGGATCCTCTTGGGGTTACCCTTCAGCCAGCCCAAGGACAGAGTCCCTCATCATCATCTGTGAAACTTATAGCATCACAACTGGGAATGGGGGGCAGACAGTCCTGATCCTGTGGAAACAGACAGACCCCTGGTACCTGCACACACAGGACACAGGCAGGCAGCTGGCAAACCTCAAATCTGAACCAAAACCACAACAACAAGAACAAAGCACGCATGCACACCTCCCTCGTCTGATTTACGACACTCTGGCTATGATCATAGGAATCAGAAACGGAGCCCAGCACGACAGCCTCTCCCGCACTGCCAGACAGAAAAGAGGAGGCAGGAGGTAAACAGCCCAGATTGGCTGGTGATCAGTCACCAGAACTGGGTCAGCTCAGCTCACACAGAAACGCTGCGCCCGCCTCGCTGCCAGGTGGCACCGAGCCTCGAAGTAGAGCAGGCCCCGGGTGACCACCTCAGCTGTCCAGCCAGGGGTGGGGAGCTGGGCAGGAGAGAGACTCTCGGCCCTGGGCACCAGTGGGGATTGGGGGTAGGTGCAGAAGGGGTACCCCAGCCCGCAGCTTTGCAGAGCCGAGATGTTACCCCCACAGCACAGCACAGTGCAGGCCCAATTTTTCTGCACAGCAAAATGAAGTCTTCAAAATCGAAAGCCCCTATGCCCAGTCCTGCTTCAGCCACTGGGTGTTGAAAGAAGGTGATGGTCTCCACAGCACTGCGCAAGCCACACCCAGGCAGAGAGCGGCCACAAGCTCTCACACACACTGTACACGAGCACACACATGCACACTCACACACATGCATGCACCAGCTGAGGCACAACCACTCACACTCACACATGAGCACACTCACTTGTACACATGCCCGCACACACTCATACAGGTGCTCACGTACACACACACTCACACATGCACAAGCCTAGGCACACACACCACTCACACAAACACACGTGCTCCTACACTCACACAGCCTCAGTGCACCCGCAGGCGCAACACGGAACCAGCCACGTATACACATCCTTACACGCTCACATATGTGCACACACACACTCCTGTGCTTCCCACCCCAGGCCACACCACCAGCACCCCCAGGTGAGGCGCTCAGCTGCTCACCATCCCCCTGTGGGTCTGAGGAGTCCACGCTAGGACCTCTGAGCTACAGCCAGGATGGCAGGTCCTGTCATGGCACGAGAAACGGAGCCAAGAGGTCGCACGACGGGCTCTGGATGAAGACTTGGTTTCCAGATTTGCAGTCCCGACCATAGCAGCATGATCAATAAGAAGCCAGCTGACCTCATACGCATTGAATGTATTCATTGAGCACCTTCTGTGTACAGTCCCTGTGATAGCCACCAAGCACATGAAATGACAAGACCAACCTGGTCCCAACCCTCTCAAGTCCTGCACTGCCCTCCACAGAGCACCCCAGGGGACACAGGATGTAGCCCTATATCCGCTCCCATCTCAGATTAAAGCCCATCCAGTGACATTCAGACCCCCACACACCCCCTCCCTGTGCCCTCTCTGACCTCTGTGTGCTCTGTGCTCCCCTCCCAACCCCTGTCCTCCCTCACACTCCCCAAAAGTGACAGGTCTCAAGTCATCCCGCCCAGGGGCCAACCTATGATCAGTGATTCCTCTGGATGATTTTAGTCCCTGACCCCAAGGCTCCCTAGCTCTTTGAGTCTTCCCAGTTGAGACCCCAAACACCCACCGAGGTGAGGGCAGAGCATCCCCACTCTGGCCTGTCCAGATGCCAAATTCCTGACCCGCAGAATCCACAGCATATGAAATGACCACTGGTCTGCGCCACTCACTCTGGGGTTGCCAACATGCAGCACCAACACCAAGCAAGCCCGCCCTGCCCGCCTGCCCCGTCCCCCGTCAGGTCCCTGTGGACACCCGCCACTCTGGAGGCCTCACTCTACCCCACATGAAACATAACCCAGCACCCTGCACTTTGACTCCCTCCCCTGACTTATTTTTCCCAAGGGAACTTATTTTACTTATCTTTCCTTTCCCCTTCTCCTCTACCTGAAATGTCAGCTCCGTGAGGGTGCTGGGGTGGCGCTTGCCGGGTTCAGCGTTACATCCCTAGCACCTGGGACAGAGCCTGCACCACAGCAGGAGCTCAGCTAACTGCAGCAGAGCAAATGCTTCTTCCAGGTCACAGAAATCTGACATTTGGGGACTGCGCTGTGCTCGCGTGGTGACAGTACTAACTGGTACAGACTCTCAGGGAACAAGTTAGCAACACAATTCAAAATCTGAAGTGCCCCAAAACGTTGACCCAGCCAATCTGTTTCTACGACTATATCCTATAGAAATGGATGTGGGGTGGTGTATCTACAAGGCTACTCAGGGCAGCACTTGTTTCTGCGAGCAGAGGATTTGACGACCAAATGCTCTTCAGTAGGACGGCTGTTAAGTAGATGTTGGGCGTCCAGGTGTAAAGAGAACGTGGCAGTTCTGTACTGTGCGGAGCATGCACAGAATGAGACATATCACCAGGGACTGCAGCAAGGTTGGAAATAGCGTGTGTGCTGTGTTACCAGTCCGGCTGTCCCAGGATGAGTGTCCCTGAGGGAGACAGGAGAAAGGAACACCAGGTTGCCTCCAGGGATGGGAACTCAGTGGCTGGGGGACAGGAAGGAAAGACGTTGTTTTTCACTATGTTAACCGATTTATGTTTTTAGAACATTGTACCATGTGCACTTAGGTGGCATTAAAGGAAAATATGCATTGTTAACAAAAATAATAAGCTAGAGATACTTTCTGTAGCTCTGGAAAGAGCACCCACATGAGCCTGTGTTCCCCTACCTGCCTCGGAGACGGCAGATGGAGCCCGGAACCTGACATGAGGACAAGGGACAGAGGGAGGACACAGGGCCACATGGACGTCCTCACAGCTGCCCTAACCAGTGCCACACGACCCATGAAATAAGCCAGAAGCACTTAGCAAAATCTGTAGCAAGAGATGTAACTCACAGGACTTCTCAAAGTAAGAAATTATTAGATAGGCTGCTGCTTATGTTTGCACAATGTGATGAGATGTGGGCCATTTCACCCGCAGATGGTTATTTTAAATAAATAGAAATGGGGCAAGAAGAAGCATGTGCCAGAATCTATTTTTATTGATATTTCTTTTGGAGATTTTCTTCTTCAACATTGTTAAGCTAAGTAAGGAAAAAACATTTGAAGTGCATTACATTGAAGACGCTGGGGTCTATGAAGCTGAATACCAGTATTTAAGAGCAAGGATGTTAACTTCAAAAAGGAAGCAGGTCTTTATCATTCTCAGAAAACTTCCAGGGTTAAGACCATCAATGAGAATCATTCATGCAACTATTTTCAACCAATGTCTAAACTACATTTTTAGGCCGAAAGAAAAAATACCATAAAAACTCCAAGAAGAGTCATCTTTTAGCAAGGAGTCTTTATTTCATTGAACTTTCGTTGAGTACGCACCATCTACAATCTTCTGCACCACCAATATGCCTTGTCCTAAAGGGAGTGAAGCTCTGGATGGGTAACTTTAGTGCACACTCAAGGCGCCCAAGGTGAGAGGAGAGGAACAGCTCGGGGGGAGGGCACGGCCAGCCCTTCCAGGGATGCAGTACTGACCTGTGCCTTGGAAGGACAGAGGAGGAGGAGAAGGAAATACCCCTCCAGGACAGGACAGGAGTATGTTTGATGGATGAACCAACACAGCCATTTCTAACAGTCCTAATGTCTCACCCGCCCAGGAAGGTGCATGAGAATGGAAAATAATCCTCTGCCTGTAGTGAGCTGAATAATACCCCCCAAGGGGATAGTTTCAAGTCCTAAATCCCAGAATCTGCAAATATGACCTTATATGGAAATAGGGTCTTCACAAATGTTATTAAATTAAGAATTTGGGGATCATCCCATATAGAAGGTGAACACTAATTACATGATGTTCACCATATAGAAGGTGAACCCTTCCTTAGAGGAGGGAGAAAGAGATTCAGCTCTCAGAGACACAGGGAAAGGCCATGTGAGGACAGTGGCATAGATGGCAGTGATGACCCAGAGACGGCAGTGATGATGACCCAAAGATGGCAGTAATGACCCAGAGATGGGAGTGATGACCCAGAGACGGCAGTGATGACCCAGAGACAAAAGCGATGACCCAGAGACAGCAGTGATGACACAGAGATAGCAGCGATGACCCAGAGATGGCAGCAATGACCCAGAGATGGCAGTGATGACCCAGAGACGGCAGTGATGATGATCCAGAGACGGCAGTGATGACCCAGAGATAACAGTGATGACCCAGAGATAACAGTGATGACCCAGAGACGGCAGTGATGACCCAGAGACGGCAGTGATGATGACCCAGAGATGGCAATGATGACCCAGAGACGGCAGTAATGACCCAGAGACAGCAGTGATGATGACCCAGAGACGGGAGTGATGATGACCCAGAGATGGCAGCGATGATGACCCAGAGACGGCAGCGATGATGACCCAGAGACAGCAGCGATGATGACCCAGAGACGGCAGTGATGACCCAGAGATGGCAGCAATGATGACCCAGAGACAGCAGCGATGACCCAGAGACAGCAGTGATGACCCAGAGACGGGAGTGATGACCTAGAGATGGCAGCGATGCAGCCACATGCCACGGTGCACGGAGGATTCCACCAGAAGAGACACCTTTGCGAGACGCCCCCTCAGAACAATCAGATGGAACCAACCTTACCAACTTCCAGCCTCCAGAGCCATTAAAGAGCAAATTTCTGTAGTAGGAAGCCACCTGATTCATGCTAATGAGGTGGGGCCACAGCCAGGGTGTCCCATGAGCCAGGGCAGGACGCACGACCCAGGGAGGCCAAGCAGATCTGAGGAGATGCTTGATCGTCACTGATGCAAGATACTGCGTGATGCTGTCCAGTCTCACTCCCCTGTTCATGTTTAAATCTTTCTGGCTTCGTGGGTAACTTGATAGCCAATATTGTTTGACTCATAAGTTTCTAATTAAAAAAAATATTTCATCCCTGGAAAGGAAAGCTAAAACTCCAGTTTCAAGTCTACCGATAGGATTGTTCAGTGATTCCAGGTATGCGGCAAATATGCTAGAGCACTCCCCATAGGCCTGTCCCCAGAGTGTTATATTAACTCATCTAACAACTATCTTAACTATTATGCCCACGTTATGGAGGAGGAGAAAACGAGGCACAGAGAGTGTATAGCAAGCCTGCCTCACCCCCACCCCCCGCAGAGCCTGTCACCCTGCTCCACTGGCTCTTCCTCTACTGCAGACTTGGGCAGATGGAGCATCTATTATCATATTCACTTTCTGTGGGACAAAGAAGCTTACAGTGATTATTGCAAGGTGGCCCCATGGGTCCCACCGGAGACAGAGGTGAGCTGTTTAAGCTTCTCTTTTCTTCAACCAGGAGCAAGAAGGTTAGCTCAGCCGCTGGCCTCGCAGACTGCACAATGAATTCAATCGGCAGTGGTTTGGTGGCAGCACAGGGAGCTCAGCTTCTGAATGGGTCCTCAAGCTCAACTTGAGCAAATGTCCCAAACATGCCTCAGAACTGTGCACCACAGCTCAACGCTAAGCCATGATCCGTTGAGACGCGGCCTCCAGAGTCAGACCCCATGGAGCCCACCTTGGTGCTCCCACTGAGCAGCCTGCACCCTTGGGCCACACTGAACATTTCATGCCGTCCATGGGACATCTGCAGTGTGCAGTGACGAGTGTCACACCCTGTCATAACTGCTGAGCACCAAATGGGTTTTTGTTTTGTGTTTTTATTGGGATAGAGTCCCACTTTGTCATCCTCAGTAGAGTGCCATGGTGTCATGCCTCACAGCAGTCTCAGACTCTTGGGCTTAAATGATTCTCTTGCCTCAGTCTCCCCAGTAGCTGAGACTATAGGTGCCTGCCACAATGCCTGGCTAATTTTTTTGTTTGTTTGTTTAACAGGCCCAGGCTGGATTCAAACCTACCAGCCCCTGAGCATGTGGCCAGCACCCTACCCACTGAGCTACAGGCGTCCGGCCCACCAAGTGGGTTAAAACATCAAATGCTCAGAAAAGACCCAGGCACACAGTTGGCTCTTATAGTCAACATTTGCTGGATCAATGATATTACATCAATGACCAGTAGTATAGGAGGCTGCAGCCAGGGAGGCGCTGAGGATTCGCTGGCTGTGCTGTCCTCTGCATCCCGATACCTGAGGGTGCCTGAGCCTGCCTCCCCCTGCTCCATGTGACCTCAGAGTACAGACTCATGGCCACGATTGGCCCCAAAAGGAACTCAAGTCTTTCCTTCCCGTAATTTCTATATATTTTTGAAGTTTTTATTTTGTTGTTTTAATTGAGAATTTCTATCTTGATGGTCAAAGCGGGCTGGACTGCAGACAGAAGGATGAAACCCAAAGAGGAGAAGGACGCCCTTTTTCATCAGCAGCACCCCTTCAGCCTCTGCATCTCTGAGTGTGGGAGGCTGAAGGGCATTCCCGCTGCTTTTAGGCCCCAGGAGCCTTCATCCATGGGGCTTCATCCATTTCTGGATGCAAACACAGACCAACAGGATAGCACCTGACCCTGGCAGCAGCCTGGCGCCCTCCCCACTATGGCTGCCGTCCTGCTAACAGTTGGCACTTGCCTGAGAACGATCCTGCTGCCATCAGCAGCAATGTCTACCAGCTGGCATACTGACAAAGTAATAAAATAGGTCATGTAAATGGGAAAAGCTGGCACTTGGTCAAGGAATTCACGCTGATGCAGTGTGATCGGGCTGGGCACAGACCCTGCTCAGAAAAGAGAAGCCACAAATACCCACTCTTTGCTGTGAGGTGGACTTGTGAGGAAAGGTGACAGGATCATTCATGCAACTGTGACCTTATGAGTCTGCGTGCTCACAGGTCTGAGCTGAGTATTTCACTATTTTTTTTCTTTTTTCTTTTTATTATTAAATCATAGCTGTGTACATTAATGTGATCATGGGGCACTATACACTGGTTTTCTAGACCGTTTGACACATTTTCATCACACTGGTTAACACAGCCTTCCTGGCATTTTCTTACTTATTGTGTGAAGACATTTGTATTCTACATTTACTAAGTTTTACATGTACCCTTGAAAGATACACCACAGATGTAATCCCACCAATCACCCTCCCTCTGCCCATCCTCCCCCCTCCCTCCCCTCCCTCTCCCTCTTCCCCATATCCTTAGGTTATAACTGGGTTACAGCTTTCATGTGAACGCCATAAATTAGTTTCATAGTAAGGCTGAGTACATTGGATACTTTTTCTTCCATTCTTGAGATACTTTACTAAGAAGAATATGTTCCTTTTCTTTTCTTTTTTTTTTTTTTTTTTTTATTGTTGGGGATTCATTGAGGGTACAATAAGCCAGGTTACACTGATTGCATTTGTTAGGTAAAGTCCTTCTTACAATCATGTCTTGCCCCCAGAAGGTGTGGCACACACCAAGGCCCCAGCACCCTCCCTCCTTCACTCTCTCTGCTTTTCCTCCCCCCCCCATGACCTTAATTGTCGTTAATTGTCCTCATATCAAAATTGAGTATATATGATTCATGCTTCTCCATTCTTGTGATGCTTTACTAAGAATAATGTCTTCCACTTCCATCCAGGTTAATACAAAGGATGTAAAGTCTCCATTTTTTAAAATAGTTGAATAGTATTCCGTGGTATACTTATACCACAGCTTGTTAATCCATTCCTGGGTTGGTGGGCATTTAGGCTGTTCCACATTTTGGCGATTGTAAATTGAGCTGCAATAAACAGTCTAGTACAAGTGTCCGTATAATAAAAGGATTTTTTTCTTTCTGGGTAGATGCCCAGTAATGGGATTGCAGGATCAAATGGGAGGTCCAGCTTGAGTGCTTTGAGGTTTCTCCATACTTCCTTCCAGAAAGGTTGTACTAGTTTGCAGTCCCACCAGCAGTGTAAAAGTGTTCCCTTCTCTCCACAT
>CAUYPK010127213.1:0-12208 GCA_963574355.1 Loris lydekkerianus | reverse complement strand
AATTTCTTTTTTTTTCTACCTGATTTGAAGATATTTTTCTTGGTTACACTTTTCAATGGGAGCAGGAAAGTCATAATTTCTTTAAATGTCTTAGCACAATAACTAAGAAAATACCAGGAAGGCTATGTTAACCAGTGTGATGAAAATGTGTCAAATGGTCTATGAAACTAGTGTATGGTGCCCCATGACCACATTAATGTACACAGCTATAATTTAATAATAAAAAAATAATAAATAAATAAATAAATAAATAAAAGGGAAAGAAATAAAGATTTCTCAAAGATAAATTTTATATAAAAAGTTGTTAAGTCATTATCTCTGTGGGGTAAAGAGAGACTGGCAACATATTCCTTGATAATCTTGCTGAAATCACTCAATATCTGCATGTTTAGAACTGCTATATTTAATGTAGTTATTGCTATGTTTGAGTCTACATCTCATTTTTTTACTTTAAAGACACACCAACATTGTAGTATTCATTTTTTTAACCTTTTTTCCCACTTGTTTTGAACTGTCTAATGTTTGTTAATAATCCTTTTTCCTTTTAGCTCTGTTTTGCTTTTGTTCATTTCATTAATTATAGTTTTACCATATGGGTCTTTACTTTGTCACAGATAATACTCAGATAATATAGTACAATTTTAAAACAATATAATTCTATTTGACTTTTCAATCTTTTTTCCTATTGTCATATATTAGTTTTCTTTTTATGATATAAACTCCAGGATGCATTTTTTTTTTTTTCATTTACACAGGTAATTATCCTAAATTTAAAATGAGTAAGATTATGTACTTTTTAATACATTCAATATTTCTTTTTATGCTTTTCACAGAGAAGCACAGAAGTAGGTTTTCATTCTTTTACTTCTTTCTGAATAGAATTCTTAAAAAAATTTTGTTTTAGTGTAGTTCTGTGGTTAATCTCTGTTGTTAGCACTTTTTTTTCCCTTTTTGTTTCCTCAATTTAAAGTCATCAATATTTTTTTTTTTGCAGTTTTTTTTTTTTTTTTTTTTTTTTGGCCAGGGCGGGGTTTGAACCTACCACCTCCAGCATATGGGGCCAGCACCCTACTCCTTTGAGCCACAGGCACTGCCCAACATTTTTTCTGATTATTTTCCTGTGAGATGTCTCAGACTATCATTATTATTCTTTGAAAATAGTTAATACATTTTTTTTTTTTTCTGGCTCCTTTCATGATTTACTTTTCAGAACTGTTTTATTTTGATTTATTTTGCCTGGATGTAGTATGAATATACAGACTGTAGGCTGTCTGTATATATTGTACTTGGTAACATGATACTTTAAATCAATACTAAAGAAAAACATGCACACATTTAGATGTAGAATTTTATTTTTTATTTTTTTCCTTTTATTAAGTCATATACATATAGATCATGAATACATTTATGCCTTTGTGGGGTTCAATGTGTTGATTTTTTTTGTGTGTGTGCAAATTGGAATGTTTACATCCAACTAATTAACATAGCATTCACCTCATTTACTTAATCAATGTGTTAAGACATTTATGTTCTATACTTGATAGATTTGACTTGTATCTTTGCAATATGCTCCATAAGGTGTGGTCCCACCATTTGCTTTCCATCTATCAAATCACCTCCCTCCCATTCCACTCTCCTTCCCAAATTGTGGTATATGTATGTTATGGAATATTACGCAGCTTTAAAAAAAGATGGAGATGGCCATAGTTTCCAGTAGTGTTAATCAGCTGATACACCAATCAAAACATACCACAACTTCAAAGTATCTTTTGTGGGGAAGATAGTTTAAGACATAATCCTAAGGGAGGAGCAAGATGGCAGCCAAGTAACAGCTTCCTTGCAACTGGGCATGGTGAGTCTGGGGAGACAAGACTCCAGGCACCTCTGGCTTGTGGGATCTACCCAGAAACATCCCTTTGGGGACACAGGGAGTCAGTGAGAGAGTTATGGACCCCATGAGGAGGACAAAAGCAGTGGAGAACTGGCAAATGTTTGCGTGTGTTCTTTCAGTCAAATCTCGCCAGCAGCTGTAAGTATAGCAGCAGTGAGATTGCAAACTGGAAAGGCCTAACCTGTGAGCTGTTTGGGTGTAGTCCAGAAAAATGCCCCAAGGGATCATGAGGTAGCTACTGCAGAGGATTCTACCTATACAAAAATGTTAGAAATGACAGAAAGGAAATTTAGAATACAGATGATGAAAACAATGGAGGAAATGATGGAAACAATGAAGGAAACTACTGTTAAAATGGAAAATAACCAAAAGGAAATAAAAAAAAAAAAAACAGAATAAAATAAGAGATGAATTATATGAAGAATATAGAAAGGATGAAGCAGAGCTGAAGGAACTGAAGCAGTTCAATTTGGGAAATTGAAGATGCAATAGAAAGTATCGACAACACATTAGACCATGCAGAAGAAAGAATCTCAGAGGTAGAGGACAAAGCTCTTGAGATAACTCAGATGTTAAAGAGGCAGAAAAGAAGAGAGAGAAAGCAGATTGTTCACTGACATAATTATGGGACTTTATGAAGCATTCAAACATACGAGTTATAGGTATCCCAGAAGGGGAAGAAGAATGCCCCAGGGGAATGGAAGCCATACTAGAGAATATCATAAATAAAAATTTTCCAAATCAACAAAGATTCTGACACACTCCTTTCAGAGAGATATTGGACTCCAGGTCACCTCAACTCTAACTGAGCTTCTCCAAGACACATTGTGATGAACCTGTCCAAAGTTAAAACAAAAGAAAAGGTTCTGCAAGCTACTAGCAGTAAGCGCCAATTAACCTACAGGGGCAAATACATCAGGGTACCTGGAGACGTCTCTTATGAAACTTTTCAAGCAAGAAGACAATGGTCATCTACCTTTAATCTACTCCAACAGAAAAATTTCCAGCCCAGAATTCTACATCCTGTCAAGCTAAGCTTTAAAAATGACAGAGAAATCAAATCATTTTCTGATATACAAACATTGAGGAAATTCAACTCAACAAGACCAGCTCTATAGGAAATAATTCAACCTGTTCTACACACTGACCACCACAATGGATCAATAGCAAAGTAAGTACTCAGAAATTAAAGGACAGAACCTAACTTCCACAATGATGCAAAATATAAACTAAGCAATGGATTCTCACAAAATAAGATGAATAGAACACTACCACATTATCAATTGTCTCAACAAATGTTAATGGCTTAAATTCCACACTGAGGAGACATAGATTGGCTTACTGGATAAAAAACAAACAAACAAACAAAACAAGCCATCCATTTGCTGTCCGCAGGAAACACACCTAGCTTCAAAAGACAAATTAAAACTCTAAGTTAAGGGTTGGAAGACAATTATTCAGGCAACCAGAATTCAGAAGAACAGAGGAGTTGCAATCTTATTTTCAGATACATGTGGAACTAAAGTCAAAAAAGACAAAGATGGTCACTTTATATTGGTCAAGGGAAAATTATAAAAAGAAGACATTTTAATTCTAAATATTTATGCACCCAATTTAAATGCTCCCAGATTCTTGAAACAGAACCTGCTCAGTCTGAGCAATATGATAGCCTATAATACCATAATAACAGGGGACTTTAACACTCTTCTTACAGAGCTGCATAGACCCTCTACACAGATATTAAACAAAGACATAAGGGACTTAAATGAGACCCTAGAACAACTGTGCTTGATAGATGCATATAGAACACTCTATCCCAAAGATAAAGAATATAAAGTCTTTTCATTGCCACATGGAACATTCTCCAAAATTGATCATACCCTAGGCCACAAAACAAACCTCAACAAAATCAAAAGAATTGAAAATTTACCTTGTATCCTCAGACCACAAGGCACTAAAGGTGGAACTCAACTTCAACAAAAAATGTTCAACCCCACACAAAGGCAGGGAAATTAAACAACCATCTGTTGAATGACAGTTGGGTGCAAGAAGAAATAAAAGAGGAAATTGTTAACTTCCTTGAGCATAACAATAATGAAGACACAAGCTGCCAAAATCTGTGGAATACTGAAAAAGCAGTTTTGAGAAGAAAGCTTATCACTTTAGATGCCTACATTTGAAAAACATAAAGAGAGCACATTAACAAACACACAAGCCATCTTATGGAATTGGAAAAAGAAGAACAATCTAAGCCTAAATCCAGTAGAAGAAAAGAAATCTCCAAAATTAAATCAGAGATCAATAAAATTGAAAACCTAAGAATCCTTCAGTTAATCAATGAAACAAGGAGGTTTTTTTTTTTGTTTGTTTTTTTTTTTTTTGAAAAAATAAATAAAATAGATAAACCTTTGGCCAGACTAACTAGAAATAGAAAAGTAAAATCTCTAGTAACCTCAATCAGAAATGATAAAGGGGAAATTACAACTGATGCCACAGAGATACAAGAGAGCATCTCTGAATACTACCAGAAACTCTATGTCCAGATATTTGACAATGTGATGGAAATAGATCAATATTTGAAATCACACCCTCTCCCTAGACTTAGCCAGAAATAAGTACAGCTCCTGAACAGACCAATTTCAAGCACTGAGATTAAAGAAACAATAAAAAAAATCTTCCAACAAAAAAATGCCCTGGTCTGGATGGCTTTACACCAGAATTCTATCAAACCTTCAAGGAAAAGCTTATTCCCATACTACATAAATTATTCCAAAAAACATAGGAGGAAGGATTCTTCCCCAAAATGTTCTATGAAGCAAACATCACCCTGATACCAAAACCAGGAAAATATTCAACTAATTTCAGTTGGAGAATTTCAGACCAATTTCACTGGTGAAAACAGATACAAAAATTCTCAACAAAATACTAGTCAATAGATTTTAGCTTATCATCACAAGAGTCATACATCATGATTAAGTAGGTTTCATCCCAGGGATGCAAGGGTGGTTTAACATACACAAGTCCATAAACGTTATCCACCATATTAAAAGAAGCAAAATCAAAGACCATATGATCCTCTCAATATATGCACCAAAAGCATTTGATGAAATACAACATCCTTTTCTAATTAGAACACTGAAGAGTATAAACATGGTACATTTCTCAAACTGATTGAAGTTATTTATGACAAACCCACAGCTAATATTTTACTGAATGGAGTAAAACTTTTCCTCTTAGAACTGGAATGGAGGAAAGCTTTTCCTCTTAGAACTGGAACCATACAAGGTTGTCCTTTGTCACCATTACTATTCAACATAGTGTTGGAAGTTCTAGCCAATACAATTAGGCAAGACAAGGAAATAAAGGGCATCCAAATGGGAGCAGAGATGGTCAAACTCTCCCTCTTTATGACAATATGATCTTATACTTAGAGAACCTGAAAGACTCAACCACAAGACTCCTGGAAGTCATCAAAAAATACAGTAATGTTTCAGGATACAAAGTCAATGTCCACAAGTCAGTTGGCTTTGTATACGCCAATAACAGTCAAGATGAGAGGCTAATTAAAGACACAACTCCCTTCACCACAGCTTCAATGGAAATGAAATACCTAGGAGTATACCTAACAAACAAGTTAAAGGACGTCTATAAAAATATTATGAAATCCTAAGAAAGGAAACAGCAGAGGATATTAATAAATGGAACAACATACCATGCTCATGGCTGGGAAGACTCAACATTGTTAAAATGCCTATACTTCCCAAATCAATCTACCTATTCAATGCTATTCCTATTAAGATACCAACATAGTACTTTCAAGATTTGGAGAAAATAATTCTGAATTTTGTATGGAAACAGAACAAACTCTGTATAGCTAAGGCAGTTCTTAGTAATAAAAACAAAGCTGCAGGCATCACCATACCAGATTTTAGGCTGTATTACAAAGCCATAGTAGTCAAGACAGCATGGTATTGTCACAAAAATAGAGACATAGACATTTGTCATCAAATAGAAAACCAAGAAATAAAACTAACGTCTTCAACCACCTAATCTTCAATAAACCAAACCAGAACTTATCTTGGAAAAAAGACTCCCTATTCAATAAATGGTTCTGAGAGAACTGGATATCCACATGTAAAAGACTGAAATTGGACCCACATCTTTCTCCACTCACAAAAATTGATTCCAGATGGATAAAGAACTTAAATTTAAGGCATAAACCAATAAAAATTCTCAAAGAAAGCATAGGAAAAAAAACACTGGAGGATATTGACCTAGAGAAAGACTTCATGAAGAAGACTACCGTGGTAATTGTAACAACAAAAATAAACAAATGAGACTTAAACTGACAAGCTTATGTACAGCTAAGGAGACAAAAACCAAAGCAAATAGAAAACCTACATAATGGGAAAGGATATTTGCATATCTTGAATCAGACAAAAGCTTGATAATTAGGATCTATGGAGAACTCAAGTTAATCCACATGAAAAAAGCCAACAATCCCATATGTCAATGGGCAAAAGACATGAATAGAACCTTCTCTAAAAAAGACAGACGAATGGCTAACAAACATGATAAAATGCTCATCATCCCTAATTATTAGAGAAACGCAAATCAAAACCACTCTGAGATACCATGTAACCTTAGCGAGAATGGCCCACATCACAAAATCTCAAAACTGCAGATGCTGGTGTGGATGTGGAGAGAAGGGAACACTTTTACACTGCTGATGGGACTGCAAACTAATACAACCTTTTTGGAAGGAAGTATGGAGAACTCTCAAAGAACTCAAGCTAGATCTCTCATTTGATCCTGCAATCCCATTACTGGGCATCTACCCAGAAATAAAAAAATCCTTTCATCATAAGGACACTTTCACTAGACTGTTTATTGTGGCTTAACTTACAATCACCAAAATGTTGAAACAGCCTAAATGCCCACCAACCCAGGAATGAATTAATTAAGCTGTGGTATATGTACACCAGGGAATACTAGTCAGCCATTTAAAAAATGGAGACTTTACATCCTTTGTTTTAACTTCGATGGAAGTGGAACACATTCTAAGTAAAGCACCACGAGAATGAAGAAGCATGAATCTTATGTACTCAATTTTGATATGAGGACAATTAATTACAATTAAGGACACAGTGGGATGGGGAAAAGGGAGAGCAGAGAGAGAAAGAAAGAGAAAGGTGTGGGGAAAGGAAGAGCAGAGAGAGGGAAGGAGGGAGGGGGGTGAGGCCTTGATGTGTGCCATACCTTTTGGTGCAAGACACAATTGTAAGAGGGACTTTACCTAACAAATGCAATCAGTGTAACCTGGTTTATTGTACCCTCAATGAATCCCCAACAATAAATTAAAAAAATAAAAAAAGATGGAGACTTTACCTCTTTTATGTGTACATGGATAGAGCTGGAAAATATTCTTCTTAGTAAAGTCTCTGAAGAATGGGAAAGAAGTATCCAATGTACTCAGTACTATTATGAAACCAATTAATAATTACACTTTCATATGGAAGATAAATCACAACTATAGCCAAGGATATAGATTTAGAATTTACTTGGGACTCTTTAGTTTTCTAAAAAATTATTTCTGATTTGTTTTTACTGTATCTGTGTGCTTTCGCCTGAGACTGAAAGTAGAAAACTAGAGGTAGAAGTGGCTAAGATTGGGAATTGGGTGCCACTACACATGTCATGAATTTTTCTGTTCTCCTTCACTACAGTAATTCAGCCTTGTACCAGAAAACTATGTAGTCAAATTTTATTATTGCCAAGATCTTCATAAGCAAAAAGTCTGGAGGAGACTGTGCCTTATAACCGTTATGCTACCAATGAAGACATTTCAAACGTTAAACTTTCAGAAAATAAAGCTGAGGTGCCAGTAGTGGCACAAGCTCCTGTGTGGCTCTGCAGGTAGGCGCCCTGAGGCTGCTGTCCCTGCTGCTGTCCCCCTGACCCCAGCGCCAGAGCCACTGCCCGCCCTCCCGTGCCACGTGGCTCTGTCCTGCCAAGGTGGAACTGGTGGCTGCAGCCTCGAACTGCGGCGTTCCATCCACAACTGTCATCACCATCACGGATGAGAGGCCGGCCCCACGATGCTGTCTCTCCTCCTAATCCTCTCTGGCCTGGGCCAGCTGACTTCTGCAGGCCAGCGTAAGTGAAGACCTTGCTGCAAGGAGGGCTGCCTGCCTTTCCCTTTCATAGTACCTCTTGGCGAGGAACAAACACGTCACCTTTATTGTTCCTGAAGTTCAGGCCAATCTGGGGATTGGTCCATCAGAGCAGGCCCAGTTTCAGAGCGCCAGAAGCACAGAGTTGGGATAGCTATTTATTACTAGACCTTACACAAGAGCGCTCTTTGATTTCTTCTGGGGCGGTGGGGGAAGGTGGAATCCTGGATGGGGTTGGTGACCTGGAGCCCACATGTCTTCTCACACTAAGAGCTGAGGCCAAATGGCCCCGGAATGCCTCTGGACAGCAATTGGGTGATGCTCCCACTTCTAGAGGAGACTCTTCCTGGGGTTGCTCAGTGTAGTGTGTGTGTGTGCTGTAAAGAGTGATGCAAACAGGTCCAGAATGAGGAAATGCTCACACTTGCTTTTCCTTACAGGTTTTGAAGCGCCACTTCTGCAAATTACAGTGCCACAGAAAATTGAGAGAAACACCAACAATGACGATGTTTCAGAAACAAATGTAATTAATCACTTTACAAAATTCTAGATATTTTATTTTTACTGAACTTTATGGTCCTAATCAATTTATTCATAACCCTTTATAAAATTTCATTTGCACTCTAATTCACTGTACTAAACAGGTGTTTGGTCTGAATGAGAGCAAACGTTTGATTTCTTTCTTGCCCAAGTAATTTGTAAACACTATATAAAGTATTTTAAAACAGAAACTCAGGACATATATCTTAAATTCCCATAATAAAATGTCACATACAGTTTACTGTACTCTTTTAGAAGGTATGTACATTTAAATATATATTTTCATGTAATACTAATATTTATCAAGTAATACAATTTTAAAATGGCAGTATATAAACATGCCATTTGTACATGTATGTATAAGTTCATTGTAACAATGAAAATAATACCATTTTAATGTGATTAAAATAATAGAGTATGTAATTTTAAAACTAAATTTAGATTAGTAAAGAGAGTTGTAAAGTGAATGTCCACACCAGTCTCCAAATATAGAAAATCTGAACTAAATAAGTATTTAGACATGTACACAAATATATATATATATATACATATATATATATTTTTTTAAACTTAATTTTAAATCATAGCTGTGTACATTATTGTTGGGTATTCATTGAAGGTACAAGAAAACAAGTTACACTGATTGCATTACTTAAGTAAAGTCCCTGTTATAATTGTGTCTTGCCCCCAAAAGTTGTGTCACACACTGGACCCCTACCCCCTTCCCTCCTTCCCTCTCTCTGTTCTTCCTTTCCCCCGTCCCCCTCCCTCTTTCTCTTTCTCTCTCTGCTCTCCCCTTCCCCCACCCCCCATGCCCCATCATGTATTAAGTCATTAATTGTTCTCATATCAAAATTGAGTACATAGGAGAGACTCAAATTAACCACATGAAAAAAGCCAACAGTCTCATATATCAATGGGCAAGAGACATGAATAGAACCTTCTCTAAAGAAGATAAACCAATGTCAAACAAACATATGCAAAAAATGCTCATTGTCCCTAATTATTAGAGAAATACAAATCAAAATCACCCTGAGATATCATCTAACCCCATCAAGAGTGGCCCACAACACAAAATTTCCAAAACTTCAGATGCTGGCATGGATGTGGAGAGAAAGGAATACTTTTACCCTGCTGTTAGGACTGCAAACTAATACATCCTTTTTAGAAGGAAGTGTGAAGAACCTTCAAAGAACTCAAGCTAGACCTTCCATTTGATCCTGCAATCCCATTACTGGGCATCTACCCAGAAGGAAAAAATTCCTACCATAAAGACTCTTGTGCTAGACTGAAATATACGTTTAATGATCATATATAAGTGTATTTTATTTTTCCTTTATTTACAAAGTTAGATGTACTTTTAAAATAATAAGTATGGCTCATTTTCATAACTGCATGATATGTCATATGGATGTAATATATTTTTCCAAATCTTGGGCATGTAGACATTTTCATGAACATTCTTTGATTATATTTTTCATAGTATCAAGAGGCACATCTTTAAATATTTTGGTAAATACTACAAAATGTCCACTGGAAAAGTTGCATTATACATATCTGACTCCAATTAACAAACAATGATGATGCATAGCTTCTGTATCCCTCATCAGACTTTGTTCAATTTTTTTTATTCTCTGCTAATGTGAGAATCATAATGAATGTTCCATTGTGTTCAACTGGTGTATTTTTATTTAGCTTTAAAATGATATGGCTTTGTATATTCTATATTGACTATTTGAATTACTTTTTCTTGTTCATTTGTTATTGATTTTGACTTATTTTTGTAAGTTTCAGCAGTTTTTGTTAGGATGTTGTTTTGTAGAAGGAATAAATACTAATTTAATTTCAGTAGAAAGTCTAAGATTAATAATGAAATGTCAACTGAAAAACTCCCAGACACTAAGACAAGTTTTATAGTCTGAGTAGTCTAACTCAACTGGCATAAAAAAACATATCATGATTATGTATTTATAAAATATATTACACCAAAAAAGTAAATATTTAGAGATGCTAAAATGCCTAGAAAATCATATCTTATAGAGGGAAAGTGCTAACCAAGAAACAAAGGTACTTATCCATGATAACATCAGTAAAACAACAACAGTTAGAGTACACACACAATTATGAGGGATAAGGACAGTGTTACTTAATGATAAAATATTTAGATCACTAGAAATATCTAACAATTCTAAATTTTTATGAATTTAATAAAATTTCTTTAGCACATACATACAGCTGATAAAACTAGAGGGAGAAATTGTTGAATCAATTTTTACAGTGCAAACTTAAAATGTTTTACTGAAAGGTTGGTTGAAAAATCATAAAAATATTCATAAAAATAAAGAAAATTTGGACAACAACAAAATATGTTATTCAGTGGACATATATGTAAAATGTGAACTCAGTGAAGTGAATGCATTGTTTTTTCGAGTTCTGGTATTTTTGGGGACTCACTAGACTCTTCAGGGTATCACGCATGAGGCTTGTATTTAATGACAATGCATTTCATGAAGCAAGAGGGGAGAATTCAGGAAAACATCAACAACAGCCCCTGCCCCACCCCCCAAAAAAAACAAAAACAAAAAAACAAAAAAAACTCCTCAGTGAGATTTCTATGAGGCAAGTTTCTGGCTTTTCCTTCCCAACAAGACCTATGGGAAAAATTATGGCTTTGGGAGAATGCGTCTCAAAGCTTCCATTGACACTTTGAGTAGCCAGCCCAGTCTTGTAAAAATAGTTAAACAAACATTGAAGAAGTTGGTTTGGTTATGGTACTTTTGAGCCCTAAACAGCTTGCTTTATAAATCTTACTACCTTTGTGTTAGCCGAAAGACAACAACTTTTAGACTTACAGATATTCCCAGAAATAAAGACAGAGTTTTTCCAATGCAGTTGTAATTCAACTCCATTTCCCCTAGTAATAACATATTTTTCATGAGGATATTGTTGACCATAGCAAAGAAAGAAAACTAAAAATAAAATACTGATAGTATAACATTTATTATCTGGTAACAATTCAGTTAGGGTAAAATTTAAATACAGATTAGAAAATTCATTTGGAAATTTGTAAATGTACTTCTAAGTATTTTATGAGTTAAAGAAGAAATAATAATGATGGACATTATTCAATAAATAATTAACTAGAATTGATCAATTACATAGAGAAATTTGAGTCATGTTGTAAATTGTATAGGGTCATAACGTATAACTAACATTTAAATAATGGAAAACAACATAGAAAAATAATTTAAATCCTTAAAAATTTTTATAGATACTAAAATTAAGATATAAAATTAGTGAAAGAGAAAACCAAATTAAGATAGCCTACATTTTCCCAAAAAAAAGGTTAGAGGCAGTTAAATCAGGTCGAGGTCCAATATCACTGGCTCATTAACCAAGAATCTAACTATTATTCTTCACTGCCCTCCATAGCACCAATGACGGGTAAGATTCCCAAAGCGGGGACAAGCTAAGACAGGATATGGAGAGGCTGCATGGTGGATTACATTCATAGTACCCAAAGACGGGTAAGATCACTCTGCATTCAGTCAACCTAAGACAGGGACCAAACCATTGATGTTTGTATCCCCATGACGGGTAAGAC
>CAUYPK010127212.1:0-11079 GCA_963574355.1 Loris lydekkerianus | reverse complement strand
GTGACCCGGCCGAGCGCGCTTCCGGTCTTCGCGCCTTTGCTCTGTGGGTTCTATTCGTCTCCTCCTTCCTCTCCGCCCCAAAGGAAAAATAAAATCGGAACCCTTCCACCGTGGGGTGGCCTTAGCTTCGGAATCCGCCCCCCCGCAGTCGAAGGTCTCGGGGTTGGGCCCGAGCTGAGGGGAGGGCAGCCAGGCTTTGGCCTTCCCGCGATGTCCTCCGACGGGCGCCCGGGGCCGGTAAATCCGCGAGAGGGTTCACGAAGCAACCTGGACGCCTCGGTGCCAGGCCTCCGGGGTGGGGCTCCCCAGGAGAGCAGAGACTGCCTTTACCCCCATGGAGCTTACGTTCTGCTGGAGCTGCAGACAGTGCAGTAATCACACAGACCCGACTGCTGGAGACTGGTGAGAGATTAGCGGGGACCTAGTGTCGCGTAGCAGGTGTTCACCCGGCGAGGAAAGACGAAGGTCCTCTCTCCCTCTGGGCAGGCAATAAAACGAGGAAATTTTCTCTTTTTCTCATTATGTCATAAAATGAAGCCTGATGTTTCTCACCTTCAGTTACCCCATGGAATGTGTGGCTTAATCGCTTTAACATTATTGTAGATGTTAAATGTCTAGTTTCGTTAGCTTTTGAAGAGCGCTGAGCTAGTAATAGTTTTTGAGAGCTCTTACTCTTCAGAGGCTATTTTAGCTTAGACCTGGCAGGCAATTTGACAAACTGGCCTTAACTGTAACAAGAGTTTGTACGGTATTTGTGTTTGCAAAATGTATTTTATCCTGAGAATTTTGTTGCCAACAGAAATGAGTTTTTTATTAAAATGCTATTTTTTCTATAAGCTTGGTAACATACAGCTACCTTTGTGTAGAACTACTGTTGTCCTAAGGTTGAAAGCATGAGGTCTTTAATACGGTATTGGCAGTTATGGGGTTACGTCTGGTGAGTTACCTGTGCAGTACTACTATATCACCAGTAGGTGGTAGTCCCTTCTAACCCTAAAGGAGACTTTACCTGCAAGTTTTCTTGTGCCTGCATTGCCCAATTTCTTTCTTTCTTTTTTTTTTTTTTTTTTTGGAGACAGAGCCTCAAGCTATCGCCCCAGGTAGAGTGCCGTGGCATCACAGCTCACAGCAACCTCCAAATCTTGAGCTCACGCGATTCTTCTGCCTCCGCCTCCCAAGTAGCTGGGACTATAGGCGCCCGCCACAACGCCCAGCTATTTTTTGGTTGTAGCCATCATTGTTTGGCAAGCCCGGGCTGGATTTGAACCCACCAGCTCAGTTGTATGTGGCTAGCACCTTAGCCACTTGAGCCACAGGCGCCGAGCCCATTGCCCCATTTCTAAAGCTGGAGTGAGGTAATTGTCTAAAGGTATTTCTTTAACCATTATTCTATCAGTTTTAAGTAGATAAAGCAAGTAAACACGTTGATTTATTCAGCAATAAGAAGTGTGCGAGGAGTAATGTCCTGGGAACTGGATGTGGTCTTTAATTCCCTAGAGCTTATACTCTGGTGGGGAGACAGAAACAGGCCATCACAACATTATGCTAAGTGCAGTGAAAAAAGCAGGGACCATGTGCTAACAGGGGTTCTAGACCAGCCTGGGTGAGTCATGAAAATTTGCTGGAAGAGTAAGTAACAGAAATAGGCCACATAAACAAGGTGAATTAGTGTTTCTGGAAGAGGGACTAGCATATAAAAGTCAGATGAGAAAAAGCAAGACAGGCACACTTAAGGTACTGAAAGATTCAGGGTGACTAAGAATAATTTTGAGGGGAGTTAATGAGTTCAGTTGTGGAAATGTAGAACAAGAGACTGCTTACCATAGTTCAGTGTCCTCTATAGGTAAGGAACTAAGACGTCTTCATCAGATGAGAAAACTATACTGTACCATATTTCTTGGTATTTACTGTTTATTACTGGCCTTTGCTGGCCAGTAAGCATATATTCTCATGCTATAGGTCCTGTCTATAGAAGGCTTAACACTGGGGGGAATATACATGCCTATTAGCACACCTAAGTTCTAAGTAACCTCATTAGAAATATGTGTAAGGAGGCTGAGCATAGTGATTCACAGCTGTAGTCCCAGCACTTTGGGAGGCTGACGTGGGAGGATCACTTGAGCCCAGGAGTTAAAGGCTATAGTGAGGTATGAAGATTCCACTGTACTCTAACCTCGGGTCCAAGACAAAGCAAGACCCCATCTGTTAAAACAGAGAGAGAAAGAAAAAGGAAGAAAATATGTGCAAGGCACAGTGAAAACATGAAGGAAATAGGAACTCAGAGCAGGGATGTAATACATAACATGAGGGTATCCCTGACAGAGGGACAGTATAGAAGGAAAAAATAGAATTAGGATTAAAAACAGTTCTGGCTTTAGGTCTTAACATTCACACCTTTCTGTGAGATCCATAGTAAATGACAATTTTTTTTGAGCCTAAATTTACACATCTCTGAAGTAGAGAATCCAGGAGATGACATATTTAAAACTAAGCATTTTGATTTTGTGAAGGTAAAAAGTGGAAACGAAATAAACTAAGGAGTGCTTAGTTTAGTGCCTAGCATAATAATATTTTTTTCTTTGCAAGTTTTTTTGAAAGTGTCCTGCCTTCCCTTTCCTGTGTCAACAAGATCTCAGCCTGCTGTGATTTCTCACTTTCTTAAATTTATTCCCCTTGATGGCACCTTTGAAGCTATGATTTACTGCTCTCTTGTATTGTGCTGGACTTGGGGTTGTCTCATGTTCTTATAGCTGCTTCTGGGTGCTTATTTTATTTTTGCAGAAAATGTATATGAAATTTGTACGGTAGTGAACAAGTTTTTAACAGGTTGTTACTCTTGACGTCCATTTTAGGAATAATAGCTAAAAAAAATGATTAAATAAAGGTTGAACTTTGATGACTTCAGTAAAACATACAGAAAATATGTACTATTGTTCATAATACAAACTATAAAGCTTGTTTTTATTGTGGAAAAAAAGGGCTTGATTTGGTTAGTTGGTTCTGTTCTTATAAAATAATAGAAAACAGGTTGCCTTCTTTTTATAGGAAACGTGGTTATAGTCATTGTCCAAAATGATTGTTGACTATAGTGGCTTTTTTTGTTTTTTACTTTATTAACTTTTTTTTTTTTTTACATATATACATGTTTATTTGGTTTCCACTTTTTACCTTCACAAAATCAAAAAGGCTTAAAATTTAATAACTATAATGTTTAAGATGAGGACTAGAAACAAAAATCTCAAAGAATGAACGAAGATAAATACGTTCAGAAAAGAAATCAGACGATTGCTGTGACAAAATATTGAGCAATAATAACGCAAAAAAAAGTAACATTCACATTGTGGCTTTTTTTTTTTTTTTTTAATGGTTTCTTACTTTGTCACCCAGGCTGGTTGGTCATGAGCTCCTAGCCTCAAGTGATCTGTCCCTAGCCTCCTGAGTAGATAGGACTACAAGCATACACCACCACACTTGGCTAATTTTTTTTTTTTTTTTTTTGTAGAGACAGAGTCTCACTTTACCGCCCTTGGTGGAGTGCCGTGATGTCACAGACTCACAGCAACCTCCAGCTCTTGGGCTTCTGCGATTCTCCTGCCTCAGCCTGCCGAGCAGCTGGGACTACAGGCGCCTGCCACAACGCCTGGCTATTTTTTGGTTGCAGTTCGGCCGGGGCTGGGTTTTAACCCTCCACCCTCGGTATATGGGGCCGGCGCCCTACTCACTGAGCCACAGGCGCCACCCAACTTGGCTAATTTTAAAAATTTTTTATAGCACCCACCTTTGTTGTTACCTAAGCTGGTTTTGAACTCCCGGCCTCAAGCTATTCTCTTGCCTCAGCTTCCCAAAGTGCTAGAATTATAGCCATCGGCCACTGCACTCAGCCTAAATATGTTTTTATTTAAAACCTAGACAATATTTGTGATAAATAGAAATAAGATGCAAAGTGTGAGGATGCAAATATGTACATATAGTATAGTTAAGAATTTTTAAGAGACTGGAAGATTTCTAATGTATTTTAAGTGTGTCACAAATATATGCCTGTTGTTCCCTCTATTCACTATTCTGTCAACATGTTGGTGTTGCTCAATTAGTTCATTTGGCATTCGTTTTTTCCATTTTTTGGGGAGGGGGGAGCCTCACGCTGTCATCCTGGGTAGAGTGCTATGGCATCACAGCTCACAGCAACCTCCAATTCCTGGGCTCAAGCAATTCTCCTGCCTCTGCCTCCCAAGTAGCTGGGACTATAGCCACCCGCCACAACGTCTAGCTATTGTTTGGTTGCAGCCGTCATTGTTCGGCAGGCCCAGGCTGGATTTGAACCCGCCAGCTCAGGTAGCCTTAGCCGCTTGAGCCACAGGCACCGAGCCTACTTTTTCCTTTTTTGTGATACTTTACTTAGAAGAATGGTCTCCAGTTCCATCCAGGTTGTTACAAAAGGTACTAGATAGAGCGCTCTTTTTTCTTTTTATGGCTGAGTAGTGCTCCATAGTATATATACACCACATTTCATTAATCTACTCATAAACTGCTGGGCACTTGAGTTGTTTCCATATCTTTGCCATTGTGAATTGTGCCCCTGTGGCTCATGCCTATAATCCTAGAGCTCTGGAAGGCTGACGGGAGGATTGCTTGAGCTTAGGAGTTCGAAACTGGGCTGAGCAAGATCAAGATCCTATCTCTAAAAACAGCTGGGCCTTGTGGTGTCCCCTGTAATCCCAGCTACTTGGGACGCTGAAGCAGGAGGATCACTTGTATCCAGGAGTTTGAGGTTGCTGTGAGGTAAGCTAACACCATGGCACTCTGGCCTGGACAAAAGGGTGAGAACTTGTCTCAAAAATAATAATAATAATAAATAAAAATAAAGGAAAAATTTTTTGTAGACTATTCAGCTGCTTGTTTTTTTTTTTTGAGGCAGAGTCTTAGTTACCCTGGGTAGAATGCTATGACATCATAGCTCACAGCACAGCAAACTGAAGCTCCTGGGCTCAAATGATCTTCCTGCCTCAGCTTCCCAAGTAGTTGGGACTACAGGCGACTGCCACCAATGCACAACTATTTTTATTTTGTTTTATTTTATTATTAATTTTTTTTTATTGAGACACAGTCTCACTTTGTTGCCCTCTGTAGAGTACGTAGCATCATAGCTCACAGCAACCTCAAACCCCTGGGCTCAAATGATTCTCTTGCCTCAGCCTTCTAAGTAGCTGGGACTATAGGTACCTGCCATGGTGCACAGCTTGTTTTTTTTTTTTTTTTTTTTTGTAGTTTTTAGCCGGGCTGGGTTTGAACCTGCTACCTCCAGCCCTGGTGTACGTGGCCAGTGCCCTAACCGCTGAGCTACAGATGCCGAGCCAGCCCAGATGTTTTTAGAGATGGAGTCTGACTCTTGCTCAGGCTGGACTCAAACTCCTGACCTCAAGTAATCCACCAGCCTCAGCCTCCCAGCATGCTAGGATTATAGGTATGAGCCACCATGCCCTGCCTTCAACCCAAGTCTTTGTTTTTTGGTTTTTTTTTTTTTTTGAGACAGAGCCTCAAGCTATTGCCCTAGGTAGAGTGCCGTGGCATCACAGCTCACAGCAACCGGCAACTCCTGGGCTCAAGCAGTTCTCCTGCCTCCGCCTCCCAAATAGCTGGGACTACAGGTGCCTGCCACATCGCCCGGCTATTTCTTGGTTGTAGCCATCATTGTTGTTTGGCGGGCCCAGGCTGGATTCGAACCCGCCAGCTCAGGTGTACGTGGCTGGTGCCTTAGCCACTTGAGCCATAGGCACCGAGCCAACCCAAGTCTTTTATTGGTCTGTTAGTGGTTTTCCCTCTATTTGTCATATTTGACGTCTCATAACCTATTTATCTCATTCTTACCCAACCTATACATTCAGTTGATTGTTTAAAATATCTAGTTAGAACCTCCTCAGGTATAATTTTATTTGTTTGTTCTACTTTTCCTTAATAAATTATAAAATTAAATGTATAATTAAAAATTGTTCCCTACTGGAGAAAGGAATGTATATATCCATGGACGGGAAGGCTGTCATATTTATTGAGTGGGATAACTTTTAAAAGTTTAGTCATAATAATTTATATATTTATATATCTTTTAATAAGTTTAAACATGTTCTCATGGGTCAAAATTGGAAAAAAAAAATGCTGGGAAAAGTCTTTTTTCTATATCTATGTCATAGCTACCAGTTCTCTTCCATGGAGGCAACCAAATGATCAATTTTTATATGAGTCTAGTATACTATAACTATCCAGTAATACTTCTTATTTTACCTGACATTTTTTCCCTTATAGTTGATTATGGAAGATTCCCACAAGAGTAACACTTCGGAGTCAGCACCTCAGCCTGGGTCAGCAGTTCAGGGAGCCCATCTTTCTCATATTGCTCAACAGGTAAGGCAGGGACCAGCTAAAATCTTCAACTAGTTAGGAATATTTTATAGGCAGATTAAACTGGTGTTTCAGGACTCTTATTACTAATGTTCAATAAAAGAACCACGGAAGAAAGACTGTAAAATGTTAAAATATAAGGAAGGAAGATAGATGGGTTTGATTAAAATATCTTGCCAGGACCATTTTTTTTTTTTTTTTATACTAAGTATACAGTCATCCCTCACTATCTTTGAGGGATTGGTTCCAGGACCTCCCTCAGATACCAAAATCTGCAGTGCTTAAATGCCCAATAAAAACTGGCTGAGTATTTGTGTATAACCTATGCACAACTTACCTTATACTTTAGGTCATTTCTAGATTACTTATAATGCCTATTACAGTGTAAATGCTATGTAAATTGTTGTTATACTTTATTGTTAGGGAATAATGACTAGAAAAAATTCCATACGTGTTCAGTACAGACACAATTTTTTTTTTTTCTAAATACATTTTTGAGACAGTCTCACTTTCTTGCCCTCAGTTGAGTGCAATGGCATCACAATTCACAGCAACCTCAAACTCCTGGGCTCACGTGATTCTCTTGCCTCAGCCTCCTGAATAGCTGGGACTACAGTCCCTCACCACAGTGCCCAGCTATTTTTAGAGATGGGGCCTTACTCTGGCTCAGGCTGGTCTCAAACCTGTGAACTCAGATAGTCCACCCATCTCAGCCTCCCAGAATGCTAGGATTACAGGTGTGAGCCACCACGCCTGGATAATTTTTAAAGTTTTTGTAGACCTAAAGTCTCTCACTATGTTGCCTAAATTGGTCTCAAAATCCTAAACTCAGAGATCCTCCTGCCTCAGGCTCCCAAAGTACTGGGATTACAAGCATGAGCCAAGCCATTTTTGTGTTTTTAGAGTATTTTGAGTAAAAACATTATCCAACATATTTTAAAAGAATCATACAGTCTACTTTGTGAAGAAGAAGCAGAAAAGCCAGTTAGGAGGTGTTACAGTCATATACATGAGATGATGGTGGCTTGCCCAAGGTGGCAACAGTGGTACTCAAACGATCCCCTTGCCTCAGTTTTCTATTTTTAGTGGAGCTGGGATCTCACTCTTGCTCAGGCTGGTCTTGAATTCCTGAGCTCAATTGATCCACCCACCCTAGCCTCCTGGAGTGCTAGGATTAAAGGGGTGAGTCACTGTTCCTGGCCTGTTTGTTTATTTTTTTGGACAGAGTCTCAATCTGTCCCTCTGGGTAGAATACTGTGATGTCAAAGCTCACAGCAACCTCAAACTCTTGGGTTCAAGAGATCCTCTTATCTCAGTCTCTTAAGTAGGCTTGACTAATTTCTATTTTTTAGTAGAAATGGGGTCTGACTCTTGCTCAGACTGGTCTCAGACTCCCAAGCTCAAGAAATCTAACTGCCTTGGCTTCCCAGAGTGCTAGAATTACAGGCATGAGCCACCACCACTGGCCTAAAACAAAATACATCTTATCTCATAGTTTTTATGGGATCAGGCACATCTCTTTTCAGTGTCTCATACCAACCTGAAATTAAGGTGTTAGCTAATGTTGGGTTCTTATTTGGAGGCTGGACTAGAGAAGAATGTACTTCCAAGCTCACCTAGGTTGCTGGCAGAATTCTTTCTGTTGTGTTTATAGGACTAAGAGCTTTGGGAGGCACCTGTGGCTCAGAGAGGTAAGGCGCTGGCCCCATACGCCAGAGGTGTTGGGTTCAAACCCAGCCCTGGCCAAGAACTGCAAAAAACAAAAAAGGACTAAGAGCTTCACTTTTGTGTTGGTTGTTGACTGCCTGCTATCCTCAACCCCTAAAGGCCACCTGCAATTCCCTGTCATACGCCAGACAGAAAGAAGGCAGAGCTTTCATATTAAGGGAAAAAAAGAATTCAGGTAGATTTTTAATGAATTTTAAAGTCCAAGTGTAAGCTAGCCTAAAAGAATAAAAAAATCCTTGGGAAATGCAGACATGAAAGTCTATGTTACTGTAGCTTTTTCTCCAAGGACCTCCAAAGGGTTGCTTATGAGAAAGACTAGGTGAAACACAGGATCCCAAGAAAGCCTTTCTAGATAGTATAAGCCTGCCTGGACCCTTCTCGTATATGGAAAAAGAGTTTTAAGTTGCTGGGGGAAAAGGGCAGCCTTGTTTCTCATTGTGTCTGGGAGAAGTGAAAAGAAAAAGAAAATCGGGGTGGCACCTGTGGCTCAAGGAGTAGGGTGCCAGCCCCATATACCTGGGGTGGTGGGTTCAAACCCAGCCCCAGCCAAAAACTGCAAAAAAAAAAAAAAAAGAAAGAAAGAAAAAGAAAGAAAATCCACAAACCTTAAGGAAAGGGCAAAATTGTTATGGACTCAAGAATACAGGGCCTCCCTGAGACTGAGACTAAATTCTCCCTGTTGCTGCTATGAAGTCAAGCAAAAGCAATCCGCTCCAGAAAGACAAGAATATGGAGAGAGCCTCTTTCTTTGGGGCAGATGCACAGAGAAGAAAGCTAAGGGTGCAGCAGGACAAAGAGAAACCCTGGGCTCGGCGCCTGTGGCTCAAGTGTCTAAGGCTCAAGCTACATACATGTGAGCTTGTGGTTTTGAATCTAGCCCAGACCCAGCAAACAACAATGATGGCTGCAACCAAAAAAATAGCTGGGTGTTGTGGCGGGCGCCTGTAGTCCCAGCTACTTGGGAGGCGGAGGCAGGAGAATCGCTTGAGCCCAGGAGTTGGAGGTTGCTGTGAGCTGTGATGCCGTAGCACTCTACCCAGGATGACAGCTTGAGGCTTTGTCTCAGAAAAAAAAAAAAAGAGAGAGAATCCCTGGGCAGACCAGCCCCCAGCCACCCTGAGCACTGGTTCACACTAGAGGAATTTGAAGCTGTAGTGCTTTTATAGTCATTATAACAACGAAACAATCCAAACCCAGCTCAGTTTCTGAATAGATTGACTCAATCCCTATGCTGGCCTAGTTTTCCCATTTTGAGGCATAAATACTATTTACCTCAGTCTTTTCTGTCTTACCCATGATGTCAGTCATTCAGGCAAAGATTAAGATATATGGCTCGGCGCCCGTGGCTCAAGTGGCTAAGGCATTAGCCACATACATCTGAGCCGGCAGGTTCAAATCCAGCCCGGCCCACCAAACAACAGTGACGGCTGCGACCAAAAAAATAGCCAGGTGTTGTGGCGGGCACCTGTAATCCCAGCAACTTGGGCTGCTGAGGCAGGAGAAACGCCTGAGCTCAGGAGTTGGAGATTGTTATGAGCTGTGATGGCACAGCACTCTACCCAGGGCGACAGCTTGAGGCTCTGTCTCAAAAAAAAAAAAAAAAAAAAAAAAAAAGATGAAGATATACTAAAAAAAAACAGGAAAAAGGTAACTCACTGTCAAAAGCAAAATAGCAAACAGAACTAGACCCAGGATGACCCAGCTGTTGGAACTATTAGATAGTGAATTTAAAATTGCAATGAATAGGCCAGAAGTTGTGGTTTGCACCTGTAATTTCAGCACTTTGGAAGGCCAAGGTGAGAGGATCTCTTGAGGCCAGGCAATCTACCTGCCTTCGCCTCTGGAGTGGCTGGGATTACAGGCCCCAGCCACTGTGTTCAGCTCTTCATTTGTATTCTGCTTTCTACCTTGTTGGATGCAGAGTTACTGTATTTATTAGATTAGTTTTATTCTATATTCTTACCATTTTTTATCTGCTCATTTTATGACTGAGGGAAATATGTGACTCTACCATTATAATCATGGGCTTGTTCGTTTCTCCTGTGCTGTGATTGTGGGTTAGGAGTCTGTAAATGAAAGTAATTTTTTGTTTGTCTGCTTGTTTGTTTTGAGACAGGATCTCACTCTGTCAACCCAGCTGGAGTACATTGGTGTCATCACAGCTTACTGCAACCTCAAACTAAGTTCAAGCTCAGCCTCCTTCCTCCTTCCTCAGCCTCCCCAGTGGCTGGGACTATAGGCATGCACCACCATGCCTGGCTCATTTCTTCTGTTTTTTGTAGAGACAGGGTCTTGCTCTTTCTTGCTCAGGCTAGTCTCAAGCATTCCTACCTTGGCCTCCCAAAGTGCTGACCTCAAGCAGTCCTTCTTCCTTGGCCTCCCAAAGTGGATTATAGGCATGAGCCATTGCACCTCACCCAGATTTTAATTTATTTTATTTTACTTTTTTTAATTTTAATTTATTATTGGGGCTTCATTGAGGATACAAGAAACCAGGTTACACTGATTGCATTTGTTAGGTAAAGATCCTCTGTGTCTTGCCCCCAAAAGGTGTGGCACGTACCAAGACCCCATCCCCTTGCTCCTTCCCTCTCTGTCTTCCTTTCCCCACCCCACCCTCCTGCTTTTTCTCTCTGCCCTCCCCTTTCCCCACTCCTACCATGTCATTAATTGTCCTCATATCAAAATTGAGTACACAGGATTCATGCTTCTCCATTCTTATGATGCTTTACTAAGACTAGTGTGTTCCACTTCCATCCAGGTTAATACAAATGCTATAAAGTCTCTATTTTTTTAATGGCTGAATAGTATTCCATAGTGTACATATACCACAGCTTGTTAATCCATTCCTGGGTTGGTGGGCATTTAGGCTGTTTTCATATTTTGGCGATTGTAAATTGAGCTGCAATAAACAGTCTGGTACAAGCGTCTTTTTGATAAAAGGATTTTTGCTCTTAA
>CAUYPK010127210.1:0-11304 GCA_963574355.1 Loris lydekkerianus | reverse complement strand
TATTTAATTTCTCTGTCATAAATGAAACTCAGTTTAGCTGGGTATAGGATCCTGGGTTGAAAGTTATTTTGTTTTAGGAGATTAAAAGTCAATGACCATCCTCTTCTAGCTTGAAAGGTTTCAGCAGAGAGATCTGCAGTTATTCTAATATTCATCTCCTTGTAGGTAATGGTTTTCTTTTGTGTGGCAGCTTTCAGAATTTTCTCCTTCATATTAAGTTTAGTGAAATTGATTATGATGTATCTGGGGGATGTCTTATTTGGGTGAGTCGTGCTGGAGTTCTGAAACTGTCTGCTATCTGAAGTTTAGAATGTCTTGGTATGTCTGGAAAGTTCTCTTTTATAATCTCATGGAGAAGAGACTCTGTTCCTTGTGAAGGCACTTCATTGCTTTTGGGGATCAGTATAAGACGAATGTTGGTTTTCTTCTAATTATCCCAGAGCTCTCTGAGAGAGTGATCTGTTTTTGTCCTCCATTTCTTTTCTTCTTTGAGAGTTTAGAAGCATTCAAAAACTTTGTCTTCAATGTCAGAAATCCTTTCTTCTGCTTGCTCCATTCTGTTACTGAGGGATTCTACTGTGTTTTTCAGATCTTTGAGGGATGCAACTTTTTGTCTTAATGTGTCAAAATCTTTGGCATTTGGTCTTTGAAATTGTTGAATTCTTGAGATACCTTTTGGGTTACTGCTTGGAGTTCTAATTCAATCTTATTTGCTATTCAGATCCTGAATTCAATTTCTGACATTTCAACTATTTGTTTGTGCATGGGATCTTGTGCTGTGTCTGCCCCATTGATCCTTGCGGGAGTTGATGTACTCTGATTATTCATATTGCCAGAGTTTTTCTGTTGATTTAAGCTCATGATTGTTTTTCACTGTTGCCTCTGGCTGTCCTCAGAGTTGGGGAGGTGTCTCTCCATGATTAGACCCCAGGGGGATCACTCTATTGTTGCTGGATCTTTGTAGGGAATCACCTTGTGTAGTTCCTCTGGGGCTGCTCCAGCTAGGGAGTTCTGGTTGTGGAAGTAGCTCTGGCATGTGACACACCCGGATCCAGCAACAGGGTGGGAGGTGGTGCGCACGTTTCTGTGAGTTCCCGGCACCCAGTCACTTTGGCACAGAGAGCCCAAGGCTCTAGCAGTCTCTGGCCAGGAGATGGGCTCTGCAGAGGCCGGAAGGGATCCAGAGGGCACTGGCTGCCAGTATCCCTTGCCAGATGAATGGACCAGTGTGGAGGCTGGGAGTACACAAGAGGGAGGATGCCGGGTTGTGCAGCTCTCGCAGTTCCTAGTCAGAGCATACGGAGGCCCAGTTGGTGCGAGGTTGCGGCACAGCTCTTATGGAGGTCTAGATGGCACCAAGCCCAGGAGTTTGAGGTTGCTATTAGCTGTGATACCACAGCACTCTATCCAGGGCAACAGCCTGAGGCTACAGTGTGCCAAAACCATCTTACTCTGCCCCTAAAGTTTAAGGCTGTCAGGCAGCTCTGTCCCCGCCTTTTGGCTGCTCAGTCACTAGGTTACTAGGTCCTGCCCTATCCTTTCTCTGGGACCCTGAGGGCAGAGCTTGCTGGGGCAGTTCTCTCAATGGCTCCCTGTAGCCCAGCTCAGTGGTTCTGTCTGAGGCCCCCGACAATGCCCAAAGTTCTCCCCACTCCTGCTCAAGCTCTCCCCAAGGCAGTTCAACTGAGTGCCAAGTCTAAAAACACTGAAACAGTCCACAGGTAAGGCCTTTCTGGTTTGCATTCTCACTGCTGCTTGTATTTACGGTTGCTGGAGGGATTAGGTCAATCAAACACACGCAATCACTTGCCAGTTTTCCACTATCTTTGTTCTCTTGGGGTTCAGAAGTCCCTTGCTGACTCCCTGTATTCTCAAAGGGATGATTATAGGCAGCTCCCATAATCCAGAGATGCCTACAGTCTTATCTTCCCAGACTCACTGTGCCCTGTTGCAGGGAAACTGTTACTCGGCCGCCATCTTTAATCTCTCTCCTCTGATGGGTTTTTAAAGTCTATCTTAATTCTCCAAGGCAGTCTTTTCATACCTGAAAATATGTCATTCCAGTCAAAGCCTTTGCGAAATAACTGTGTCCTGTTACATAGAAAAACAGACTTTTCATGAACTTATTCAAATAAGTTCCAGTTCTTAGGGAGAATTCTTTCAATTTTTCCCCATTCAGTATGATGCTGGTTATTAATCTGTCATATATGTCTTTTATAAATCTGAGCTATCTTCTTTCTATACCTAGTTTGTTGAGGGTTTTTAATCATGAAAGGGTGCTGGATTTTGTTGAATGCTTTTTCTAAATCTATTGAAATGATCATATGATCTTTGTTTTTGCTTTTATTTAAATCACATTTATTGAATTTCTTATGTAGTACCATTATTGTATCCCTGAGAATATGCCCTTTTGGTATCCGTGAATTATTTTTTGATGTGCTATTAAATTCAGTTTGCTAGTATTTGTTGAGGATTTTTGTATTTATTTATTTATTTATTTATTTATTTATTATTAAATCATAGCTGTGTACATTAATGTGATCATGGGGTACCATACATTGGTTTTATAGACCGTTTGACACATTTTCATCACACTGGTTAACATAACCTTCCTGGTATTTTCTTAGTTATTGTGTTAAGACATTTATATTCTACATTTACTAAGTTTCACATGTACCCTTGCACTGGTCTATAGTTTTCTTTTTTTGGTTGTGTCCTTTCCCAGGCTTAGTATCAAGGTGATACTGGCTTTGTAGAATGAATTAAGAGGGATCATCTCCTTCTCAATATTATTGAATAGTTTCTGTATTATAGGTGCTAGGTCTTCTTTGCAGATTTGATAGAATCTTGCTATAAATCCATCAGTCTCAGAACATTTTGGGGGGGTAGAAGGAGGGTTTTGTGGATTTCACTGTTCATTATTAATCTGTTCAGGAGTTCTCCCGGGCTGAGTATTCAAAGGTTGTGAGTTTCCAGAAACTTGTCCATTTCCTCTACATTCTCAAGTTTATGTGTGTAGAGATTTACATAGTATTCATGGATTTTGTTTGATATTTCTGAAGTAGCAATTGTAATATCACCTTTTTCAATTTTGATTGAGCTTATTTGGATCTTTTCTCTCCTGTTCTTGGTCAGTCTAGCAAGAGGTCTGTCAGTTTTGGTTATTTTTCCAAAGAACCAACTTTTTGTTTTATTGATCCATTATATTACTTTTTGCTTTTCAATTCATTCAATTCTTCTCTCATCTTTGCTATTTCTTTTTTTCTGCTGGGTTTGGGTTTGATTTGTTCTTCCTTTTCTAGTTTCTTGAAGTGCTACATAAGATTGTTAATTTGTGATCTATGTGTCTTTTTTGATGTAAACATTTAAGACTTTTCTCTAAGGAATGCTTATGCTATGTCTCATAGATTTTGATAGCTTATATCCCCTTTATTGTTCATTTGAAATAATTTATTTTTACTTCCATCTTAATTTTATTTTTAACCCAGTAATCCTTCTGCAATAGGTTTTTTTAATTTCTCTGATTTTATGTAGGTTTAAATGTTTCTCTTCTGATTGATTTCTAGTTTTACTCTTCCGTGCTCTGAGAAGGGATACAGTATGATTTAAAATTTTTTTTTTATTGTGTTGAGACCTGTTTTGTGGTCTAAAATATGATCAGTCTTGAAGAATGTCCCATGTGCTACTGAGAAGATTGTGTATTCTGTGGTTTTTGGATAAAATGTTCTATAAATGTCTCTAGGTACTTATGATTTAAAGTCTGGCTTAAGGCTATTAATTCTTTATTTTCTGCTTTGATGATTTGTAGAACTCTGAGAGTGGGGCAGTGAGGTCCCTAGCAATTACAATGGTGCTATTTATTTCTTTGGTTAGGTCTATTAAAATTTTCTTTATGTATCTAGTAGCTCCTGGGTTGGGTGCATATATTTAGGATTGTTGTGTCTTCTGGTTGAATTGGCTCCCTTTACGGTTGTAGTGACCCTCTCTGTCTGTCTTTACTTTTGTTGATTTAAAGTCAGTTTACCTGCTCCCTTTTGATTTCTATTTACATGGACTATCTTTTTCAATTCTTTCATGTGTGTCCTTGTGGTTTAGATGTGTTTCTTGGAGACAGACGATGCTTTAGTTGTGTTTTTTTCAATCTTTCCGCTAGCTTGTGTCTTTTGAGAGTAACATTCAGTTTGTTAAGATTAATTGATAATATTGATATGTGGGATGTGGATCTGTTTATCCCATTGGGTAGTCCCTTATTACTTTGTTTTACCTCTTGTTCTATTGTTGTATAAAAGTTGTGAGTTTGGGGGGGTTTTAGGTGATTTTACACTGATGTGCATATGTTGTGCTAATTTGTGTTCTGAGTAGTTCATACAGGGCAAACCTGATCATGGAAAATTTCCTCAATGTTTGCTTATCTGGAAAATATTTAATTTCTTCATTGAATATGCAACTTAGTTTTGTAGGATAGAAAATTCTAGGTTGTCAGTTGTGTTTAAGTTGATCGAAGATGGGGCCCCTATCCCTTCTGGCTTGTAAGCATTCCACTGAGATGTCTGTGGTTGGCCTGATGAGTTTTCCTTTGTAGGTTACTTGATGGTTTTATCTGGCATCTTGAAGAATTTTCTCCTTCCTTTTAAGTTTGGTCTGGTTGATTATGATGTGTCTTAGAGATGGCCTATTTGCTATGAACCTTCCCAGTGTTCCATGTCCATCTTGTATGTGTATATCTGAGTTTCTGGCAATACTTGGAAAGTTTTTCTCAATTTCCTCAGATAGGTTTTCCATGGCTTTTTTTTTTTTTTAATTTTTTTCCTTTTTTTATTTTTTTTTTTTTTTTTTTTTTTTTTTTTTTTTTTGTTTTGTTTTGTTTTGTTTTTTGCTAATGTGGCTCACACCATACCAATCTCTATAGTATTAAAATTTTCTACTCAGGGACAGAATTTCAATACAACTTTTTTTTTTTTTGCAGTTTTTGGCCAGGACTGGTTTGAACCCACAACCTCTGGCATATGGGGCCAGCACCCTACTCCTTTGAGCCACAGGTGCTGCCCAGCTTTTCCATGGCTTTAGCTCTTTCTTCTCACTCATGGATAACTGTAATTGCAATGTTAATTTACTTCACATAGTCATATCTCTCTCAATAATTGCTCAGACTTTTTTATACTCTTCTCTGCCTCTTTGAATGACTGGGTTATCTTGAGATATTTGCCTTCAAGCTCTGATATTTTTTTTTTTCCTCCTTGGCTTAGCCTATTGTTGAAGATTTCCACTGTGTTTTGAAATTTCCTAAATGACTCTTTAATTTCTGTAAGTTCTATTGTGTTCTTTCTTATGTTGTCTAGTTCTCTAGTCACTTTTTAATTTTTTTATTGATTTTATGAAATAATTACTTTTTGCTTCTTTTTGGTAGACGAACCATTCCTTTGGTTTTTAATTCTCTCTTTAATTCTGTTCTTCTTATTTGCCATTCATTCTGAATTCCATTTCTGTATTTTGGCAATTTCCTTGTGTATGAAGTCCACTACCCTAGCTCCATTGCACTCCCTTGGGAGTGTTAAACTATTCTATTTTATTTTTCATGCTGTCAGGGTGGGAATGTTCAGCTATTTTGGTTTTTTATGTTGCCATATTTCCTTTGATGGTTTCTTCTCATCTGACTTCTCTTATCTCAGCTCTGGGTTAAAATGTTTATAAACTACCTTTTCTCCTTTGCTGGGGACTCTCTTAAACCAACTCCAAGAATAACAGCTGCTCAGTACTGGGAGGGACTAAGTGAAGTGTTGGACATTGGGTAGGTTCTGCCAGCCCAGTGGTAATGGTGCATTGGGGCCCAGGCCAAACTCTGGAATGTCAGAGATGGAGATGCAGGCCCAGCAGGGACCTTGCAGCTATAGGGGTAGGGCCTTGGATCTGTAGGTGCAGTACCTTGAACTTAAGTACAATAAGAACTTCAGAACTAGCTCTGAAATTTCAGGGACAGAGCATCCATATGGAGCCTGTTCCACCAGTGTGTGGGACTTCTGATGCACAGTCAGGAAGTTAGGATTTTTTCTCCATGGCCCAGGTTTCACATAGGTTGTTCTCCCATACCTAGAACCCTCTGAGGCTTCCTAAGTGGTGCCTGTGGCATCTAGGGCTCCTCCTCTGTTCAGCTCCTGCTTCAGGGAGGATGTATGCTCAGCCCAGGGGCATGACATGGAGGAACATCTGTTCCCTCCTCTGCCCTATGGGGATAATGGCAAGACTACTGATAAAAGGTTGGGTCCAGAGTGGACCTGGCTTTGTATGCCAGAGCAATTAGGATTTGTTGCAGAAACATGAGACTGATAGGCAACAGATCTTTGCTGCATCTACTCTACAGTGGAATGTCTTTGCATAGATTCTGAGCAGCTTAACCTCACAGATCAACCTGTGGCCTTTGTTTCTCTCTTAAGGGGCAGCATCCCTCAGGTTGCTTCTATTCCACTGACTTCACCTCTTCCCAGTGGCTTAAGTTGTACTGGGACTCCCAGATTAATATCTGAGATGGTGACCGAAGCTTATGAGAATCAGCCATGCCCTGATAATTGAGTTGGTAATGAGGTAGACAGTTGTTCTCCCTATAAGTGGTTGATGTTTGCAGAAAAAAAACCAACGGTAGATATGTCCTTTTGTGTCTGTAATAATTTCTAGTCTCTCAGGGAGAGCACTTGAATGTCCTAGGCTTTGGGAGGGCCTTTATATTTCCCGGGGGGTTGATCTTTATCCATCACAGCAGAGGTGTGTGGAGGAGCAAGGCTGGGCCTGCTTAGTTTGGAAGAGCCTGGAAAGCTTTGCAAAAGCCTTGTCAAGGTTCACAGGCCATTTTCCTGGCCACTAGTGAGAGCTGCTGGGATGGATGGTTGAGGCAGGCTCTCCAAACTAGGATGACTGCTCTTGAGGAAATGGTCCTAATTCCCCATCTGGCTATCATGAGTGAGCTCCATCCCTTTTCCATTACTCCTCCCCTCCTGTATCTGCTTTCAAATGGGTACCGGAATGTGTTGTACTGAGCTGCTGTGGTGCCATGGGCTGGGATCATCCCCTCCATGGCACCATCCCAGTCTAACAGCACAACTTTGAGTCTTGATAAGGCTCCAGGGTTATATTCCAGGCCACTAGGGACAGCCACTGAGAGGAAGGTCAAGGCAAGTCTTCAAATTGGGAAGGCTGCTCACAAAGAAGAGGCTGCAATTACCCTACAGATTATCAGGAGTTAGCTCCACCCTCTTGTATTAACCCTGCCCTCTGGTGTCTGGTTGCAAATGAGTACCTTAAGCCTTTGCATTCAGTTGCTATGGTGTTGTGAGCTGTGATCTTCTTCACCAGAGAATTCTTCCTAACCCAAGTGCAGCTTTCCTGTGTGTGGGGATGGTGGTGGGGAAATGTGTGCTCCCCCAGATTGCTGAGTCTTGGAATCCCACTTCAATCTGCTATCAGTTCTGCCCATGTGGCATCTCTTGCCTCTCAAGTCCAGCTCCCAAATCTCCCCTGCTGTGTTCCCTAGCAACCTGTTTAAGTCCTGGGAGCATGAGATATAGCCTCTGTATCTCACCCACTGGTGTGTGTCTCTGGGATATGGTGGTGGGCAAGAAGTCCTGGATCTGGCACCCCAGGTCTACTGCATGTACTCAAGGGGAAAGGCAAGGGACCCATTCTCTGTGGAAACCTCAGACTGGAGGATGTACCAGCTGGAGAGAGGTGGCCACTCACCAAATTCTAGACTCAAACTGTTCTCCCAGTTGCGGTGGGCAGGGGAGGGGTAGAAGATAAAAATCTGAATGGAAGAAAGCTGTCTTTTGGACCTCTCTGGTCACTCTTCCTAGAGGGAAACCTCAGGGAATGCCCAAGCTCTGGGACCATGTAAATTCTCCCCACAGTTTTCATGGTTGTTGTAGTGCTTGGACATATTGGGGTAGAGGTAGAAAAGCTTACAGGTAACTTGATACTCACTGATCACTGAAGGAGAGTAAGAAGAAGAAAGGGATTCCCAATTACTCCTTCACTAAACTCTGAGCCTGTCTGGGTTTGCTACTCACCAATTTATTTTTTTTTTTGCTTTTTCTTCTTCCTTCTCTGATTTGCAATTTCCCTTTGTAAGGTCCCCATCAGGGTCTGGTACTTCTTCTGACCTACACCTGAGCAATGTCCTATCTCTCCTCTTGTTTATTTTAAACCTTTTCTTCTCTCTGGGATGGTCTGGTAAGCAGTGTCTCTAGTCAGCCATCTTGTCATTTCAGTTTTTAATTAAGCTGATATTTGATCAGATAGCTCTTTTTAAAAATCCTTTAAAATCTCTTATTATCATACTTTAGCCAGAATAAATAGCTTATATCTTTGTCTTTTGATTTTTTTCCTTTTTTTTCCTTTTCTTTTCTTTCTTTTTTTTTTTTTTAAACAAAATGTGCCCTTTCTGATGACTCACCAAAACCAGTAAGCCTTATGCAGATGCATGAAGTACCTCCAAAGAAGTGCAAAGCACTTCCTCACAATATCCAGAACCACCCCAAAGACAGCTCAAAGAAAGAAAGTTCACACATCTCTCTGGCCATATTCTTTATGGTATCAGCTTCTCAGTTGACCATTTGCTTACAAAGGCACAAAGGTCCTATATTCCCTCATAAATGGAAAAAGATAGAAAATCAAAAGCAGTCTGTGGAAGGAGAAAAGATCAGGAACAAATGGGTACTCAGAAAGTCAAAAGAAGTTTCTAAATACATTGAAAATAGACTTCCCATTAATTTTATTTTATTCTAGTGCTGTTTTTTTGTTTGTTTGTTTTGTTTTTTTTTCTAATTGAGCAAGCAGAAAAACTAGTTTAGTTATTTTAAGGATACCTCATGTTAACCATTATAATTTGGGGTCATTGTGACTTACGTGTGACCAGTTTTCTAAATATTTGCAGAAGAGGAACTGTAAATATTAAACATAAATCCAGTTGCTATTTCTAGCAGTTGAACTGAGTTTCAGAATATGGCCAGTCTTAAAAATTACATTTTTTTTTTTTTTTGGCTTAAACCACAAGGATTCACGTTCTCTTTTAAAATAGAAATTGTCTTTTCCTCGATCCAATTTTAAACAATAGAAAAGGTTGCCAACTCTAAGGGGTAGGATAAATAAAACCTTAACTTCAGAAGAAAGTGGAAATCACAAAGCTGCAAACAGTAGAATGTCTGGAGCATAACAAAGGAGACTCTTCCTACCTTAAAGCCTTAAAGTAGAGCTTTAGTTCTAGCCCCCATAAGCATACAATTAGGTGGCTTGAACAAATCCCAAATCTCATCCAAGCTAAAGAAATATTACTGCATGCCCTATTTCATCCTTGAGCTTTGGGCAAGAAAGCAGACTTCTTTTTTTAGTTGGCTTTTAAATTTTTATCAAAATTAAAAAATTATTATGTAAGAGTGAAAAAATTATCAGTCCCCTACCCTGTGCTTACTTACTTCTAACTTCTGCTCCTCAGTTTTGACTATTTATCTATATCTTCTGACATTGCTTATAAGAACATTCTCAATCTACTATAAGTTGATTTTTTCCAGTTTAACATATGTGTATTCTTTCTCAACTTTTTACTGTGGCAAATGAGAATTCGGCTGCTCAACATACAAATACAGATAAGACAAGCACACGTCTGCTTTTAACATATAATAATTGCATCACAATTTTAGGTAAAATGGTATTAACCAGGCACATGATTATAAATATGTTCGCATTAATCATGGCTGAACCAGAGATTATACTATTATCACTATTATTATGTTTCCTTTCTTATAAACTTTTTATTTCCCCTAGAGAAATTTTTCATTTTCTTATCTTCTATGTAGCTATCACTACTTTACTCCTAAACACTGAGCCAGTAGTATAAACCTCTGAGCACATTTAAACATATCAGGCAATTTGCCAGTTTTACCAACATCATAAAAGCATCCCTAATTCTCCTCCCTGACCAGGGACTACTTAGTCTTTTCTCATTGCCTACCAGTCTCACCATCATCCTTGGACCATCTTTACTTTCTATTATATTCAATTCCTGTTTCTTGAATGCTGCATTATTTTTTTTCTCCTTTACTTTCTTAATTGGTAGAGTATATCCCCAAAGGAGCTTCCTAAAATTAAGGGCATGTGAGGAGATAAAGTTGTTGAGGACTTCGTATCTGAAAATCTCTTCTCTGTCTACACACTGGATTAACTGGATGGGCGTATAGTTCAGCATTGACAATCATTATCTCACAGAATTCTGCAAGGTCTTTGTTATTGACTTCCTATGTTCCTTTTGAGAAGTGTGATGTTATTTTGATTCTCAATCCTTTTTATAGAACCACTTTTTCTTTTTATCTCTGGAAATATTTGATGTCTTTTCTTTGTCTAGAGTAACTTGAAATACCATGATAAATGTGCTTTCTTCTGGGTCATTTTTAAATGCATAATAAGGATATTGGTGGTTCACTGAATATTAAAAATCATGGCCATCAGTTTCAGGAAATGTTCTCCTATTATGCTTTAGAATGGAGTGTCCCATCTTTAATTTTTTTCTCTGCTGCACATTGGAAGAATAAGAGTTATCTTAGGCCACACATTAAATACATAAAAACTAATGAAAGCTGATTAGCAAAAAAAAGTCCATGTGTACTTTTCATAATATCCAACACTACAGATAAGTAAAAAAAATCCTCATATATGCCTGTAATCCTAGCACTCTGGGAGGCCAAGGCTGGTGGACTGCTTGAGCTCATGAGTTGGAGACCAGCCTGAGCAAAATGCAAGACCCCGTCTCTACTAAAAATAGAAAAACTGAGGCAAGAGGATTGCTTGAGCCCAAGGGTTGAAGGTTGCTGTGAGCAATGATGCCATAGCACTCTACCCAGGGTGACAGCTTGAGACTCTGTCTCAAAAAAAAAAAAGTCCTCACAAAATCAGCATGTGGTCCCTGGGCTATAGGTTGGACACTCCTGCTAGATTACCACATATACTCGAGTATAAGCCGACCACCTTAATTTTACCCTAAAAACTGGGAAAACTTAGTGACTCAAGTATAAGCCAAGGTGGAAAATGCAGCAGCCACTGCTAAATTTCAAAAATAAAATAAAAATATATACCCAAAACAATTACAATAATTGAGGAATCAGTAGGTTAAATACTTTTCAATACTTATTGCTAAAGAAAAACTGTAAACTAGCAACAACTTTAAAACTTTAAATAAAGTGCAGAAAACCATAGCTTAACAGGTAATCAAGCTAAATCACAAAGGTTAAAATCCTTCAAAACTGGTTAAATGGGGTTTTCACTTAA
>CAUYPK010127208.1:0-29746 GCA_963574355.1 Loris lydekkerianus | reverse complement strand
ATTAGGTGCTAGGGCTATAAATTAAATAGGGCATGTTTCTGCTTCCCAAGGATCCAGTCAGTGAAACAGAAATAAAGTTAATGATGCCCCAGTATAAGAAATATAGTTATACCCTTTTCTCCACATCCATGCCAACATCTCATTTGTACCTAAAGCTATAAATAAGAATATCATTGAATAAGAATAAGAAATTAAATACAGGAAGTGGTTAAGGACTCAGAGCCATTTCTCTCTTAGTATAAATTCTGTGGTCATCTCACTTTGAAAGAAAGACCAGAAAGAAAAATGACTTATTTAAATGAGATATATATATATATATATTTTTTTTTTTTTTTTTTTTCCAGAAAAGTTTAATGCACCCTATAGGTGAAGTACTAAAAAGAAACTGTGGAAGAAAGAGTGGATGGCACTGGTGCTTGGCAGATGAGAACTATGACAAAATAATAAAATAAAATCACTGGCTTTCAAAATGTTTTTGTATTCACATATGAGACCAGACTCATAATCACTTATTGAAATAAAGGCTATTCAACTTCTGTACTGAAAGATCTTTACAAAATATACAGTGTTTGGCTCTCTAATTATTTTCTGGATTCTGTGCTGCAATGGTTAGTGTAACCTATATGGGAAATTTAGATTACGTTGGTGTTATATTACAGATCTCATATTTAATGATTATCATTTGATTTATGTAAGTACTTTGTTTTGGATGTTTGCTTTTGTTTCTGTGTTCTTGATTTTCCACGCCCCTTAGTTGTCATACAATTATGTTTTACATGCTTTTAAATGTTTCTACAAAATCCAATGTATCTGTGACAAAACTATGTTAAGCTATGTTACTTCATTTATTTTTTCCCCAATTTTCCTTTCTTCTTCTCTTAAAATATGTAGTTCTTATAATGCTGAAAGTATTGCTTCATCTGGATTTCCCTTAACTATAGTTAACTTACTAACTGCTGAGTAAGTCCCTGTTACTCTAGTGACATGGACATCTCTCCATGATCATTTTGATCTAGTAGAACAGGCTGCTAGCTTAGTTGCTTTAAGCGCTTGTGTATTTATGGCTAGTCTAGGCTTCTCCTATGTTGTTTCTATTCAGAGCTTGAGAATTGTTTTGACCAATAGGAAGAAAACATGAGAAATTTTGCCAGCTCTAATTCCAATATATGCCAGTAACTATCCATCAACAACACTAAGTCATGGCAAGCACTGGACATAAATATAGCACTGAACAATGAGAGCTCAAAGGTTTGCTTCCTCCAGAGCAGTCATCCTGCTGGTGATAGCTGGCCTACCTCATGGATAGCTGTGCCTTCCTCATGTGAATTCATCCAATTGTATTCAGTCCATATTCAAAGGAGCATCAAACTGGAATCTACAGCACTTGACCAACCAATTGAATTCAAGTTTCCTTAGTTCAATAAGCCACACATAAAATTCATTTCTAATAAAATATTCCCTCAGTCAAGGCAAAAGAATTATGCTGGCTACTTTTTATTTTGGTAATGTGGACATTTTATTCATGTCATCTGTGAGGAGAGATAAAAGTGATAAACAGGCTGAGAAATTCTAGACAGCCATAGCGAGAAAAGCCATATTACAAAATCAGAGATCTGAGAGCATGTCTTAAACAGCCTATCTCATATGTTGCATGTCATAAATATTTTAAGATTGTTGACCATGTTAAAATTGTTTGGCCATCACATGTAGGAGAGACATTTGAATTCTGTTTGGTTGGTGACTAAAACCTTGAAAGAAAATCTCATTCTCCTATTGTCATCTCTTTCCTTTTAGTAATTTCTTCAAGTCTTGAAGCATGGCACAGAGTCATAGGGAATAGTGATTTTCCCAAGTCCCTTCCTGAATAATTTCTTAGAAAGGGTTAGACCATTAACACCTATTAACTTCGTTACACTGTGGACATCTACTGAGTTCAAGTGACTAGTATTTCAGATGAAAAGAATGACTTACAGAGTTTTCTTGACCTTAGGAATATTATGATTCAGTAAAAAGAAAGGCATATTAATAAAACTTTGCTAGAATTAGTTTTATATAACTATGTAATTATATAACTATGTTCCTACTAATTTCCAGATACAGATATAAGATATTTAAATTTATTACATACATTTCTTCATGGAGGGAAACTCAAATCAAGAATCTAAATTAACATGACCAAGGTCAAAGTTTGTATTTGAAAGTGACATATAAACTTGACCTTGAAATATTTAAGATAAAAATGAAGGGAAAAGGCTGGGTGCAGTGACTCATGCCTGTAATCCTACCACTCTGGGAGGCCGAAGCGGGTACATTGCGTAAGCTTACAGATTTGAGACCAGCCTGAACACACTATCTCTAAAAAATGGCTGGCCATTGTGGTGGGTGCCTATAGTCCCAGGTACTTGGGAGGCTGTGGCAAGAGAATCACTTAAGCCCAAGAGTTTGAGGTTGCTGTGAGCTATGACACCATGGCACTACCTTCAAAGTGAGCTTTTGGCTCAAAAGAAAAAAAAAAAAAAAAAAAAAGGAAAAGAAAGGGAAAAAAAACTAGGCAGAAGATTTATACAATTCTGAAAGTGAAAATGTGCTTTTTTTTCTTGAATCTGCAAATCAGCCAAAAGGCAGTTTAAAATGATGGATGGAGGTTTTTGAAGTTCACAATGACTCCAATATTGTGTGGACAAATTATTAAAAAAATTAGAAAATCAAATGAATTAAATTAATTTATTAGTAATTAAAGTACTAAAGTAATCTTACTAAAGGATTGTTCTAATGAAGAATCAATGTAAAGCTTTTAAGACGAGAGTGTAGAGCTGGGGAGAGGAAGACAGCAATAAATGAATGATGAAACTACTTATTGGAGGGGTTCATAGAAGGAGAGCATGGAAAGAAGGAGGAAAAAATACAGGGCAAGGAATGTGCAATGTGCAGAGAGAAACAATGCTTAACCCGAATTAAAAAATAATAGATATGAATTCTAAAAAAAGTTTTTCTATAGAAAAGTGTCAATGTTCGTTACCTAAATTATTGGCACCAGCAGATCCCACAGCAGCCAGTTTCTTAATTTAATCCTTGTGTTACACATAAATGTGCATAATAAAATGAAGGCATAAGATAGCCATAGTTTACTTGTGGATCCTGGAGTTTATATTTTTCACTCATTGTGATATTATTTTAGAGAGAGTATGGTACATGAAATTGCTCATTTATACATATAACTGACCCTAAAGTGATGATTTGCTAATTCTTGGCTTCGATATATTTTAAGTATTACTATGAACATTATGAACTTAAAAGTGACAGGTTTTTAAACATTTTGGACACTATTTGAAAAATAAGTTATCTAAATGTAGCTAGTTATCACTGAGTCAAGAAAAGGACGGGCAGACAAATCTTTCCCAAGATGCTGGAGTTCCTGAGTAGTTAGTCCAAGTTTGTAGCTGAATTGGAGACCTAGAGATACATAATCTACCTTTTCATATCGATTCCATGGTTCATAATTAACCTTCTGATTATGACTTTGCTTCCCATCATTGCACACTTTTCTATAGTTCTAGAGAAAAACTTTTGTTTCTCATTGTAAATTAGTAAATTAGAATTTTATTTAATCCATAGGTTTTTGTGTCATTCTCTTGTTTTAGCTCTTGAGCTAGTATTCAATGAGAAAGCTGAGTAATTGGATGAAATTAAATTTGGAAACTGGATACTAGACTAATGTTAACCTTATAGAATTTCAGCCAAGACAGAATAGACAGTTTTCCCTCTCACAACAGAAAACTGTCTCTCCCAACACAAAGGACTAAACTGTAAATATGTATCTTGTGTCATCATTAAAAGGGAAACAAATGTCTGGGCACTCTATTTTATTGAAAATCCATTATGTACTCAACACTTTATTCATAACTAAAACATAAGGCAACAAAAGGCTTGATACAGGAAATGTTTTGAATTTAAGACTTTTTAAAATTTTTTTGGAATATTCATATATATATAATGAGATACCTCAGGGATGAACCTAAGTCTAAACGCAAATTTCATTATATTTTATATACACGTTATATACATAGCCTGAAGGTAATTATATAATATTTTCCATTATTTTGTGCATAAAACAAAGTTCGTGTACACTGAACCATCAGAGAGCAAAGATGTCATTCTCTAAGACACCTGTGTGGACAACATGGTGGGTTTGCATCACCATTCTTCTGGCCTCTAAATTTATATGCCACTAATAGACAATCATTTTTATAGACTTATTCACATAACTGAGCTTAATAGGAAAAAAAATATGATGTGTCAGTGATACAGTGAAAAAGTAAGGTGTTCAAGGCAAAAGCCACATTGTAGCACCATCAGAATACCTATATTTGCTGTTAAAAAACAGTAACAAGCTTTTAGTCTTCATCAATGATGTGGTATTTTGATTAAAATACCATACATCGTAGTTTTGATTTTTAGGGAAGAAGAAATATCAGAAGTATTTGAGGAGTCAGGAAGTGAGTGAGTCCTCTAGGCATTTGACTGGATGGCTTTTTTTTTTTTTGCAGTTTTTGTCAGGGGCTGGGTTTAAACCCACCACCTCCGGCATATTGGGCTGGTGCCCTACTCCTTTGAATCACATGCGCCGCCCGTCTGGATGGCTTTTTGAAACATTTTCTCCTGCCATATTAACAGCAGTTTTCTTATCTTGGAAGTTTGTCTTTGTTTCTGTTAGTGGACATGATTTCTGGTTCTGTTATGAAAGTGAGTTGCTCTGGCCAATATGTTTATGAAACCAATCAGAAAGACATCCTTGGTGATTCATGCCTTTTTGTTAGCACAATAATGGGCTGGAAAGAAATTCACTTCTTGCAAACAAGGATAGCCAGCTTTTGCCTATCACAGCAAGTTCGTGCTCAAGTCCAAGCATGGTTATTCTGTCCTTGGCTACTTAATTCCTGTAATGGCTGTATCATCAGCATTAGTCAGCATCTCTCTAGGGAAATAATATCAAAATAGTAGTATTTAACCTTAACACAGGCATTATAGACTTGTTTTACCGTCAAATTATTATTAACAATAACCATGCAAAACTCATCAAAGAATTTACTCAGTACTTAGTGATCAGATGTTTTATTAACACAAATCTTTAAAAATTCAATTCTATAGGTTTTTCCCTAAAGTTTCTGCAACCATCCTGAGGAATGCTCACACTTCTCTTCAATTTTCAGCTTATTGTGATGGATCTTTGCTTGTTTCCTAATTAGCATACCATGAAGAGGCATGTGTTTGCTGAGATATTGATGGATTGACACTTTCACTACATGATTGAGATCTTCATTTTTACTTTCAGTCAGTGTTTTACTGTTTTTCATTAACTTCTTCTTGTCACTTTTAAGCATAGACCATTAATAGTTTATGCCTCCTGTTTCTTCAGGTCATATATGGTGATCGTTCTAATACCACACTCTTCTGTATGATGTTTTACTTTACATCTCTGTCCTGTTTCTCCAAAAGCTTGATCTTCTTCGCTATAGAAGAATGTAATAAATGCTTCCTCTTTTTCTTATCACCGATACCTATATAGATAGAGTTCAGGATCTTTGGCATTATTAACATATATCAGTAGAATTAACAAGGAAGAAAACCAATAAGAAGAGAATGTGGGAGAAACCAAGTGCAGAAAGTGTTTCAGGGAGTGAAGAGTGTTCAATTTTCTCAAATGTTGTTGGTACTTAAAGGAAGAAAGAATTGGTTACTGGATATTGCAGTGAGAAAATTATTGGTGACATCCAGAGCAATCTCTGTGGAATTGTGGGCATGAGTCTTGCTTGGAGAGGTAAAGAAAGAAAAGAAGTGAAATTAGAGGGACGCATAAACCAATGCTTCTCAAACTTTAATGTGCATATAAATCACTTGGGAATCTTGATAAATATATAGATTCTAATTTTTGGTCTGGAGCAGAGTTCATGATTCTGGAGTTTTAACAGTTTCACAAATCATATTGATACTGCTGATGCAAAGATTACTCTTTGAGTAGCAAGTGTATAGAAAACCTACTGTATGGAATTTTATTGTCAAGAAGCCAGAGAAATAGCAGATCAATGAAGGATAAGTTCTAGGTTTGAATTTTTTTTGAGGTGGAAGAAATAACATCATGCTTACATACCTACAAAAAATATGATGAGTAGTAGAGATGACAGAATTCCTGTAAAGTATAAAAGTGTCACAAGATCTAAGGTGAAAGGGGGTATATTGGCTTTAGGTACCTGTGAACAGTTCAGTTTGAGTAACAGAAAATAATTCAGAAATTTGGATACAAATGCAAGAGGATAATAGGAAATAGGAGTAGAACCTTGTATGCTAGTTTCTTACTGCTTTAATTATCTCGGTCACACAAGAAGTTTCAACTATGCATTGAGAAGCGGTACCCAAAGTTTAAACAGGAAAGAGACTATGGAGCAAAGACAATGAGCAGAAGATGGTTGATGGATTAGACAGACATAGTCCAGCTGCCAAGCATCACTGAGGACATGGAGTTTGTATCATGGTTTGGAAGAGTGATGTTATCCAAGTGATTGCATTTTTCCTGGCTATTTTTAGGTAAGACTGGAAAACCAGAATAGAGTAAGTTAGTTAAATTAGGAGTTTTATTTTTTTACTATAACCCATAACTATTCCATTGACCTGATTGAATTTTTTCCTACTATGTTTTACATAGATTACATGAACAAATAAAACTAGGCTGTAGCAGTGTGTGAAATAAAACTGGAAGAAAAGCCCTAGTTTATTAATATGAAAATACTGGAGTAATGTAAATCACTGCAACCCCAAATTAACTGTTCAAAATTGTCAAGTCCTGCAAAAACAATAATGATAACTAACCTTTTGAGCACTTACATGGCACTTTTATAAGCAATTTACTTGTGCTAATTCATTTAAACGTAGAATAGCATAGTGAGTTTGGTATAGGAAAATTATAGGTACAAAATTTAATTAATTTGGCCAATGGAAAATGGTTTGGAACCTGAAGAGCATGAACTAAGACTTAGTCAAACGTCCAGGCCCAATCTCTCACAAAAGGGCTGTTTCTAGATTTTATATAATTGTGGATTTAAAACTTACATCTCAGAAATTCTGGTATTAATATACCCTTAAAACATAATAGAATAAAACATTCATTAATACCAATATGTACCTTGTTAATTAGATGAAACTTCAGGCAATTTTACTATAAATTCAATAAATTAAATATTTTCTGGGATACAAAAACATATTTCACAAGTATAGATTATAAAGATAAAGAAAAACCTGGATTGGATTAAAATACAGACTCTTCACAAGCCTTTTAATGTTTTAATATTTTTACCAGTTTCTTAGTGAGAAGGAGATAAAAAAAATATGTGAACATCTTTAGATATTAGCTATTAGAATCAAAATAATATTGTGATGAAAATATTTTATCAAAGTGTAAAAATTTACTTAATGGGTAACTATTCCAACTTTTAATCTAGGTGAGTCAGGGAAAGTTGAAAGAAATATAAATCTTTTCAATCAATTTATAGGAGGATCTTCCTCCTTATAAATCAACAAATATTTGATAGAATTTTTTATACAGAAAAAATCATGAATAAAATCTCTTTAACCAACTATTATTCTACACATTAAAATAACTAGTAAAATTTCCATAAATCATTTGAGATATGAACTTCTTTCTTTTGGAAATTCTAAATTGTGTTACCAGAAAAATGCTATCTACTTATTAGAGACATTGAGCATGTTCCATTTAGGTGTCAGCCACTGCATTTGTGATAAAAGGGATGATTTTTATTTTGCCATTAATAGATTCATTAACACATTCTTGATCCACAGTTTCTTGAGTAACAGTTTCTTGCTTCTTGGAAGCAAGGCATTTGAAACCTAGTGATTCATATTGAATAGAGCTGAATGAACCAAGACCCTGGACTCTTTTGAGGGTTGTCCTGACATGAAGCTGCACAATAGAATTTGGAAGTACAGACGCCAAGAACTTCACTTACAATAGCTTTAGGTATTTGCTTTTTGTGTAGAATCTCCAAATAAATGAAGACTACAAATATTCTTAGATGGAAAGAAAATAAAATTGTGAATACTTTTTTTTTTTTGGAGCACACATTTTTTTTTTTTTTATTTGTTCAACACAAGAAAATTTTTGTCTTAGTATTTCCTTGAATTGTCCATTTACATTGTATAGCTTATTATTATTGTTTCAGGTTAATTTGAGAGTGCAAGGACTTGTGCTACAATGTTGCATTTGTTAGGCAAAGTCCCTCTGATAATCATGTCCTACCCCTAAGAGGTGTGCTTTACACCCTAATTTTGTGTCCATCATGTGGGAATGGACACCCATTCCCTCCCTTCTGTCCTCTTCCAGCTCCTTATTCCCCAGCTCCCACTTTTCTCTGATGTGGGTATATACTAGATCATCTACTGGCTTCATATTGGTATTAAGTACATTGGATTCTTGCTTCTCCATTCTTGTGATACTTTACTAAGAAGAATATGTTTCAACTCCATCCGAGTTAATGTAAAAAATATAAAAACTCCATGTTTTTATGGCTGAATAAAATTCCATGGTATACATATACCACAGCTTGTTAGTCCATTCCTGGTTTGGTGGGAATTTAGGTTGTTTCCAGGTGAATATTTCTTAATGTCTTATTTTAATTTGAATAATATATTAAATTGTATATGAAAGGAGAAATATTGAAAAAACAATGAAAAAGTTAAAAAGTGTATAAGGCTTACTAGATATTATATATTGCATTAAATAATTCCTAATCAAAACAAGTTTCGTGGAGAGAAAAATTAATTAAGGATGCAGAACGTACAACATTTGATCTTATCATATATATAGAAATTTAATACATGACTTTGTGGTATTTCCATTGAATGGGGGGAAAACAAGTTTACTTAATAAATGGAGGAATAATAACTGATTACTAACTGGGGAAAAAAATCACTTCTATAATAAATCACAAATAAAAGTGAAATTTTAGATAGTTTCTATTGTCAAATTTAATTAAATAAGTAGGTATAAAATAAACATCTTAAAATGTTAGTAGTAATAGATAAATTTAACAAATGCATATAACTCAGGGGGATAAATTTTATATGAATTAAAATTATTTATAAATGTAATTTATAAAGTAATTCATAAAATTATGATAAATTGAATGGGAACAATGTCTAAGTTGTTCAACACATCCATACAAACTACTTAGGAAAACAAAATGAACAAACAAGGTAGAAAAATATGTAACTAAGCATTTCAATAAAGAGAATGTCTAAATGGTCAGTAAATGTGGGAATAAATGCTCAAATTCACCAATAATCAGGGAATTGCACATTAAAAAAAGTAATAGATTATTTTCCCTTAGCATATTTACCAAATTTATAAATAAGTTAATTTAAGAAATGAATAAGTAATATTAAATTACTTAATATAGAATGCAACAACAACAATGAATAGATTTATGCATTAGTAGGGGGAATGTAAATTTTTAGACTTATTTTGGAAAACACCTCTAAATATATATCATACAGTAATTTTTTGAGCCCCAAGTCCCACTTATTAACTATGTTTCATATTGAAATGTAGAATATACACTGAATAGTGATTGTAGCAGCATTATTGATTATGGCAAAATCTGGGATCACAGTAAATGTTTACCCAGTGACAGATGTTTAAATAAAGATTCATCCACTTAGTGAGGTATTATATAACCACTAATGACTATATAATGCCAATATATGAAATAATGCAATTTTCATAAAGTAAAAAGTGACAAAATGTATATAGATGTACATATGTTACTATAAAATTGTAAGTAGAGTTACTTCAGGTTTTTATTATCAATATTTAAACACACAGCTGTGCACAGATGTATACTCAGGTACTTAAAAAATGAAACATTTGTTAACCAAATGTTAATTATAGATATTTTCTGGTAGTGTTTCATACTATATTAACTTTCTTTCTTACACGTTTAGATAAGCTAATTTAGTATAAACAGACAAAAGATGGAAAATTTTAAAAATCAGCTATTTATTCCAACATATAAGACACATAAAGTGAATCAGGTCTCTCTGGAGCTGAGGGAGACTATCTAGAGTTATTCTTGCTCACCCAAGAAGATGAGCTACGGAAGTGAAATAGGAGAAACACCTGCAAAAAGATGAGCTTTACACACAAGCACAATTAAAGGGTACATGTAAAAATTAATTATTAATGCTGAGGGGATAATTTTATATTGTTACTTATAGAAGTTGCTTCTAACTTAACAGATTAACTGTTAAATTGGGTAGTTTAAGTTAAAGGGAAGGTGTAGAATAAATCTTGTAAAACAAAGATGAAATATACCAGCCACATATGAGAAAACAAAAAGGATATTTTCCATAATTTCTCCTTCCCCTATGTCCGAGAAATGATGCTATGATGTCAAGCCAGACAATCAATCAAGTGGTAAGCTATAGCCAAGATCATAGCAAACATAGCTTAATAGTGGATCTCTTTTATTACATAAAGGGGCATTTTTGCCCAGTTTAAACAGAGATTAACATTCTCATTACACTGAGAATCTAAGACAACACAGAAAATAAAACAAATAGGGAAAGTTTACATTAAAAAGCTCAAATAGATGTGGATAAGAATAAAGAATAACACCAAAGGATTTATATGCAAAATTTCAGCTTTTAAAATTTTTTATTAGAGGGTAGTAAAAATTCTCCTACAAAGCAAATGTCTTATATTGCAATAATATATTTAATCAAGTGTCTGTAAGAATGAAGGTCAATTAATGACTCCATACTGAACCTCAGAGTCAGAGCATTCTATAATAAACATACTCTTATCTGACGAAGTGAATGTTACTTTCTTTGAATTATTATTATTATTGCTTAATATTTTCATGCAGCAATCGTCTGCTTTCTTTTCTGAATGTATTTATTGCCGTTCATTCTTTATGAGGTTTTTGTTTCTAGCCCTTATCTTAAATATTGTTATTGTTATTAAATTTTAAGCCTTTTTAATTCTGTGAAGGCAATAGTGGAAACCTAATAAACACCTGTATATTTAAAAAATAAATGAATAAATAACATAAAAAATAAAGTTCATTATTAATTTTGAAATGCAAAAAGCAAAAGACAAAAAAAAAAAAAGCAAAAGACAAGTTCATCCGAAGCAACATTATGCTTTCATTTTTTAAATAATTTTATTTATATGCAGGAGCTTTGCACACATTGGAGACTAAAGAAAGATAATACCATCTCCCAAAACATTAAAAAATTCTTCTACTTACAAACATAATAAGGCATATAGAATACTTTGTTTGTTTCTAATATAAATTATATGTCAAAAAGAAAAAAATATATATAGCTAAAGGAGAGGAGTGTGGTTAAATGGTTAAAAAAATCCTGGACTATTTACTTTGATGAAAATTGGGTATAATAATATATTTTTCCTAATTTATAGAGTTATCATTTATACACTTTGTTCTGAAAATATTGAATAAATACAGTAGAATATTTAAGAGAGCACTGAATTGGGGTTGTGATTGCCAACTTTAGAATGAAAAAGGCTTGATTTACCAAGTTACTTTGAAAAAGTCGTTTGTCTTGACACTTGCGCTGCTATAACAGAGTCCCTGAGACTGGATAATATATGATGAACAGAAATGTACTTAACTCACGGAGCTGGGAAGTCCAAAAGCATGTTGTTGGGATTTAGTAGAGGCCATCTTGCTATGCCACAAAATGGCAGAAGTCATCGCATAGGTAGGAGAGAGAAGGTAAAGGAACAAGAAGAGATGGAACTGGCTTTTGTAACAAAAACTATTTTCATTAATACGCCCAATCCTGAAATAATGCCATTATTACATTTCTGACAGAAGACCACTCATTACCTAATCATCTCTCGAAGGTCCCATCTCTCAACACTGTTGCAAGGGGTATTAAATTTCCAACACATGAAATTTCTGAGACATATTTAAATCATAGAACCCTAATTTTCTTTATGTGAGGTTATTACAAAAAAAAATTAGCAGTGATAATATATGCATATCACAGAATAGGATCCAATGAGAGATTCTTTCTCCTCTTTAATTTCTCATTCAATTTTTAAATAATCTTAAAATAGAAATATATACCATGTTTGAGATTAAAATATATCTGTTAATTATATTTTTATTCTATTTGTTTTGAAGTAATATTATTGTTACCTATATATTATTGTTCATTTTATCTTTATTTTTATATCTTGACATTTTTTTCCTATTGCTATTTTGAATACATTTCTACACAAGAAGTTGGAAACTACTGTGGTTTTAATGTGGCCAACATTCATTTTTAAAAACTATTTTAGCATTTACCTCTAATTCAACTAGTCCTTTAAATAGAAGATTGGCTTTCTGACTTTTGTTTCAAAGTCTTAGAAAAAGAGGTTAGTCAAAAAATGTTTCTTGAATTGAGTTGAATTGATTCTTTTCCTTGAACCTATGCAAAGAGTTTTAAGTAACTATTAGAAGAGAATTAGTATACAATGTACACTAAATATTTACCAAATTAGAGGCACTGTACCTTTTACATAACAAATATTTTCTTCAGTTTTCACAATAATGTTTTGAAGCATTATACATCAAGTTAAGATAGTGTTTAGCTAAAATTAACAGAAAAGTAAACACTTAATGCAGATAGGTACTTATCTCTCTCAAAAACAATTGGGGAATTTTTTATGATAGCTCTGTTCAAAAAAAGTCCTCACAGATTCAGTCTCTTTCCAACAGACTGCTTCACAATGAATAGGCGAGGTGATAGTGGGTAGTGTGGGTGAATTTGGGAAGGAAAGGGGAGAAGAAACAGATGTGGAAGGAAAAACCAGCTGTTCAGAAACAGACACGAAACTCCTTTTCTTTATCCACTCTCGTCACAATATAAATAATATAAGGGAGAGAAAAATAAGAATAGTCGTCTTTATTTTGGAAGATCATATATCCAAGAAAAACTTCTTTCTATTGAAGAAGACAATGGATATTTATGGAAAACTGAGATGTTTATTTAATATATTTTAAGAATTTATTCAAGAGGCAGTGACTCATTTGTAATCCCAGCCTTTTGGGGGGCAGAGATGGGAGGATCACTTCAGCCCAGGAGTTTAAGAAAAGCCAGGGTGGCAAGTGAAAACCTTGTCTCTGCAAAGAACTAAAAAAAAAAGAAAAAATAGTTGGCCTTGTGCTGTGTCCTGCACCTCCAGTCTTAGCCACTTGGGAGACTGAGGCAGGAGGATCCCTGGAGCCCAGGAGTTTGGGGCTATGGTGAGCTGTGATCAGCCACTGTACTCCAGCTCAATGTGGTGAGACACATTCAAACAATTAGACTGCAGGTAATATTGCATTAAAAATTGTTTTCACTTAGAAACCCTTATGACTTCTCATTGGATTTCATATGGTATCCTTATGTATTCCAGGATTATAATAGGAAAGAACAACTGCACAAGAAAAAAGTAAAATACAAAGGAACTTCCTCAAAATAATAAACACTTTATCTTACAATCCTAAGTGGTGATTGCTATTAATTTTTAATGCATTACATTTAAATCTCTTTATTTGTTGCTTTGTGTGCTTTTCATGTCTTATCAAGAGTCGTAAGGAATTACAACTCTTAGAGAATCTAATAGTTTTAAATTGTACTGTATAATTAATTAATTTATGGCATATATATACATTTTGTATATAGAATCTCAACTTGCTCCATTTACTGTATTTCTTAAATGGATGATAAAGATATGTGACATATAAAAAAAGAATATTAAATGATAGATGAAGTTGAAAGAACAAGTGGAGTGGTTCTGTGTTACAAAGACTAAATTTATTCTGAGAATCCAAGCATTTCATTACCTGATAGTTAGTAAAAATGACATGACTTACATATTTCAATTCAGAGTGTTTTGCTAAATCTAAGGCGAATCGGAGTGCATGTGTTACTCACTAAATCTGAGTCAATGTATTTTGTGGCTTCTTGACAGTTACTGCTTGTATAAATTCAAGGTGGAAATTACAGGATCTGCTTGTTCCAATAATATCACCATGATAAGTTGGTGAACAATAGATATGAAAATAGATTTATTATATAAAGCATTTCAAAGCATAAGATTTATACAAATTGCTTTAATTCATTATAGTGAAGGTGACATATTTATGATTCCTTCCTAAAAAATAAGTTAATTGAATTACAGGTCATAGTAACTGACACTATGCAATAGACGTTACTAATGCTGACACTCCAGATTTTCTCTTCTTTTTAAATACATTTCATATTAAAATTATAAGTTTCTTATAACATAGTAGAAACACATAACTATTTATGGACAATGGATTATGAAAAAAATTAGCAGTTGCCATTTCTAGGGTGAATTACGAATTATAGAACAATCAGTTCTATTGTTCAATTCTCTTACATTGGACATTTAGTGTAGATGAGGGGGAAAAAGGCAAAAGTTAACTTGTGTTGATTTAAGAGATTTGAGATCTTGGGTTACTGTATTTTTCTATCAGAAATATAACTAAAAGTTGAATTATGAATAAATATGAATTACATATGTGCATTCCCTTGTACATGTAACTACATGCTTATTTAATGTGTTAATTATTTTGACATGCTATTTAAATAAGTATCCTGGATTCAGAGAGACAGAAAAAGCATTACATTGTTGACTTACCATATTTGGTTACAAATTTAGTCATATATGTCTTCAACATTCATCCCCAAAATAAAAAAAAAAAAATTCTTTTAAAAATAACAATGGCATCCTGTTTCTCATTCAAAGTTTCTTGTTAACCAATTCCTCCAAACACTTAGAAAGCAGAAAACCAACTTTTTCAAATGTTGTGTATAGACTGAATATCTGTTTCACTCTAAAATGCATATGTTGATCTCTACACCTCAATGTTATGGTATTTGAAAGTAGAGCTTTTGGGAGATGATTAGGTCATGAGCAGGAAGTCTTATGAATGGAATTAGATCCCTTGGGAGAGGCTGAAGAGGCCAAAGTTCTTCCCTCTGCCATGTGAGGACACAGGAAGAATAAAGTGATCTAAGAGTCAAACATAGAATATACTAGCACCTTGACCTTGGACTTCACATCCTCCACAAATCGTAGAAATAAATTTCTATTGTTTTTAAGGCACCAAGTCAATGGTATTCTATTATACTATCCTGTATTGACTAAGATGAGTAGGATGGATTGTAAGAGAAAAGTCTTCTCACTTTCAATTCATAACTAAATATTTGATTTTGCAGTACTGAATTTAAACATTTTACAAAATCATGTTTTTTGTATGAGTTGTTGCTTTAAAAATTGGATGCATAAGTTAAAAGGAATATCAGAGAAAAAACTCTTATCATCATTTCAGGCATTACAGTAATCTTTTATGAGATGTTTAACATACTTTTTGTCAAGAAGTCTAATATTTTGTTTCAGATCATCTGGTTTGATTCTCTTTTTGAGCATGTGGGAGAAGTATATTGTCCCACTGAATTAATTTCATAGAATCTAAATGTAAAAAAAAAAAACAAAACTAATACTAGGGTACTCTTTATTGTAAAACCCTTCAACCTTTCTCAAACAGAATTCTGGGAGAGAATTAAGCTCTAACATAGTGACATCCACTGAACATAATGAATTGACTGCTTTTCTATGATGTTAGAATGTTACTATACATTCACCATACTTAAATAATTAAAAAAATGGTAAAATCATTTTTTTCTCTGGTAGAGTTCAGAAAGCCTCCAGTGTCAGACCATATTATCTATAGGATAAACACCAGGTTTCTAAGACGGCCTATGAAAACCTTATTAACCCAGCATCAGACCCTTTCTTTGCTCTGAGTTGTCACCAGCCTGACTCTAGCCTATAAGAAAATAATTCTGTATACATGCAATGATGCTTCTCACTTTTACCACTTGCAACATTTTTGTAATTTTCGTTTAACAACTTAATAAGTATTCATCTTCTTCCCCAACAGGAGGCTAGCTCATTGTCCATTGGTTATTCTTGAGTTAAGGCTTATCCAGCTAATGCCAGTCAATTCCACAATCCTCTTAATTATTATTGTCCCATGTCTTTCAAGTGCTGGGGCAATCGTATATGCCAAGGCACTTCCACCTGTCCTTTATTCCTGGTTAACTATCAAAGGAGAGCATCTTAATAATTAGGAGGGAGCATCATGCCAGGGTATAGCGCTATACCATTGCTTTCACCACTCCACACCACTTTGTAAGACGTGATTGTATTTTCATCCAGGGGACAAAGTGGTTAAATTTCTATTGTAATTGTCAGAGCAAATGTTTGTTCTTTATTGTTCCTGTTATATTCTAAAAAATAAGGAAAATATCAAAATATAGTATCTTATATAAACTCATAATTTTCACATTTCTGTCCAATATATATTTGAAAGCAAATACATAAATATTTAATTTTCAAATGTCATAAGACATAAAGATTTTATTTTTAAAAGCTGATTTTGTTCCCATACAGTTAAAAGCCTGTTCTGAATGCATACTTTTCCTACAATAGGTAGCATGGTATTTGAAAGATACATTACTATAGGCTACATTTTTTTAAGGTAGAAGATACTAGAAATACATGACTGAAGATCAATTCAGAAGCATGTGTTCATTTTCAGAGGATACAGAATTATAACTGAACAATGGTTTATTCTCTTCCATGGAAGCTGTCCACAGAAATCTACAAAGCCATATTTGCCACATTCCTACCAGGAGTGGTAACAATTTAGAGAGCCTGGATTGTATCTTTTAGAAGTCAAGCTCCCTAGCACAGTTAATAGATTGTTGCTTTTTGAAATTGCCTCATCCTATTGTGGAATAAGAGACATCCTTCAAAAAAAAAACCCATAATGGTGCCCTGCCAGGGAGGTCAGGGAGAGGATTTTTGTTTTAGAATACATAACTCTCAATATCCTTTGATGCCCTAAGTTTCTATGAAGTAATAATATTATCTGTCCACAAGTCATGTCTCTGGCATGATTTATTTTCCGTTTAAGTGCATGTTAGCTATAGAACTTGCTCTGGGTTACCTTCAATAAAGGAAAAGTCAGCAGACAAATAATGAGATTAACACTACACTACGATTTTTAACACAAACACGGAGCCCACCAAGAGAAGGGAATTATTATTGAAGCTAGACGAGGTACAAACGACTAACACAAAATCTGCAAGGGGGGCAATCTTAATTAGGTGATCAAAGCATCACTAGAATGGCTTTTAGGAATTGAGTAGGAAAATATTAGTTAAGGTTGTGTGAATGCTTGAATGTGGTTTTAGATTTATAGCATCAACATGTGTATGAGCCACTGGAAAGCTGGTAATTCCTCAAAGTGCTGCTGGTGAGACACAGTAAAGGAACTGCGGAAATCATCTGGATTCTACGTTAGAGCCAAAAAAATTAGAAAGAATACTTAATAGAAAGTTTTCTGAAAGCTGAAACATATTTAAGGAAATAATGAATATTGAGTGATCAGTCTTGGTTCAGTCGCTTTTTAAAATGTGTTACCCTAAACAACTGATGTTACCTCTTCATCTGCAAAGCAGGGTCATTAATTCCAGCTCACCAGGACCATTGTGAGGACTAATTAAATGTAAAAATATGTGGTACAGTTTGTCTAAAACTGTTAGCTAAAAATGATTCTAAAACTGTTAGCTAAAAATGACAAAATGTATTACTGCTTTACAAATAAGGAATTTGGAATCATTCTTGATGTGCTTGCTTTAAAATAAAGGCAATTTGACTCCTTAAAAGGAATTGGTTTTTGTTTACATGAAGGTCTCTCAGTAACACCTTTACAGCATTTTTGAATATGCAATACTATTAGCATTACCACATCTTCTCCTTAATCTTTACCACACCCCTATCCTGTGGTTTTCATCCCATCTGATGTGACTCGTTATTTCTTCAAAGTATGGCCTACGTTTATCTATCTTTTAATTCATCCATAAACCTGGCCATAATGTCCCCTCATCCATCCAATATGTGGAAGCTAAAAGATGAATGAAGAAATGGGCTTTGATTCCACGGATGGAATGAGATCTTGAACTACATGAGGCATAGTGTTAGGCTTAGTTAAGGGGGAGCGTTAAAACAGGTATTTTACATACATTACTAGATTTGAAACAAAAAAGCATTATAAACAAATGCAATATTCTTATATTTGATCATGCTCATTAGATATATCAAACTGTAGGAATAACTATAAATATAGTTTTAGAAGTTGTGTTGTAAAGTATTGGCACAGAGGTAAGTAGATATAGATTCATAGGTAGTTGCTAAGTTATTAATACCGATTAGTGCCATTAGTGGAACGTGTGAATATTAACTAGCTCAAGGCTGTTAGGGTTTGTTGAACTGTGCTTGCCTTTTTCCAAGTAAATTTATGTATAATCGATTTTATGTTCAGGCCAACAGCACCATTCCCTTAAAATGGTGATTCCATGTTAAGGAAAGCCTATTTTTGCAAAGAGATGATGATTCTCCATACATACAGAATATGCAGACATTGACTTTCTGGAAATATAAATGATGCTTGATTCACAAATTAATTTCAGAATTGAAATGGTCATCTACAATGTGTTGTATACAACAGTTTATTCCATACTGATAAATAGATTATTGAGAAAGAAGTACTGGGTATCTAAAGACTTCCTAAGACTTCAAAATCAAAGAGATAGAATTGTAAATCTAGGCTTTGGAGCTTATTATTTGTGTCACTTGGGCAAACTATTTGTCCTCCGCATCTCAATGTCTTTCATCTAAAAATATATAAGTATACAATTTGCCACATAAACTTTCTAAGCTTTGATTTAAAAAATACCTAAAAGGCCTTGAGAAATAGTAGCTATACTGCTAGATGTATAGTAGATTCCTTAACACACAGAAATCAATTCCTTTATTAATGGCAACACTTTTTATAACTGTATTGAATTATAGTTCATTAACATAGTTTAAAGCATGATATCCTATAATTTTATAATGCTAACACAATGGTAATAGCTAAATTTATCAGATAATTTTATTATACACAAAGTAATTTTGCATACATTATCTCATTTGATTCCCAAAGCTTATAAAGTTAATTAGTACAGTATAAATAATTACATAATTTTACTAATTGAAAAAATTGAAGCTTATAGAAGAACTTGACTAAAATTACAAACATAGTGAATGACAGAGTTAAGAACCCTAGGCATGTTTATCTCCACATTGCATTGATTCCATCAAAATATGCCATAGTTGTAATAATTTCTAGCTTTGGGGAAAGTAGTACTTAGCAAGACTATCTTTCTCACCACATAAACACAATAAATCAGCAAAATATCTAAGCATAGTTATAAAGTTTCCATTAGTGATCTGTTACAAAAAAAAATCAAGCTAATCTTTATAACTTTAGTTATACTCTTTATAACCTAAGAATTCTGGACTACATAATATACATGACCCAATATTCATGAATGAATTGGTATTTACTGTACAAGTCAACTTTTTATGTTCATATAGTGAGTCGATTTGGTAATTGTGAATAAGAGCTCACAACCCTTACATGGAAGATGGATGAAGTAATTTGAAATGAAACATTTAATTCACAAGACAGAAAAATCAAAACAAAGGTGGATATATTAAGTCTCTACTATAGAAGAGTCAACACACACACCCCCCCCCCCACACACACACACACACAAAAGACCCTGGCTCCAGTGTACTGTGTATTCCTTTAATATATCTATGTTCTATAATAAAGTGGAAGAAAAAAATAGAAGGTTCACACACTTTAAAATAAAAATCTGTTTTAGAGAGATAAAAAAAAAAAAACCCTCTGAATATTAAAATTTTCCTGAACTCCTTATCCTCAGGAGAAGTTATTATAAAATCTTAATGACATACCTATTTTGTACCTTGTAAGTCTTCATACACATATTTTACATCTTTTAAGACTTATTATTAGAACTTCAAATTAAGTATCTATTAAAAGTTCAATCATTATACAACCTGACAGTGGCCAAGGGAATTCTCAATTGCTTAAAAATCAGGAGGAATGCCAGCATAATAATACAGGGGAAGCACTATCTCATAGGTAGACAAAAATAAGAGAAAGTTAATATTATACGTGTATGCTTACATATACCTATATAATATATATAATAGCTATATTGCATATACATAGACATTATCATTTGTGCTAGATGGTTACTATGATTCTACTTCATTTGAAGTCATCTTAATAGCTAAAGTAAATTAAAAGTTATTGAAACCAATTTGACTAGATGAATCCCCAATTATATTCATTGCTATAGGTCAATTATAAAGTTTCAGAAATATTGGAAAGCATCTCAGTACAACGAAACATTAGTGGGAATTTACCCCCAGTACAATGTGTCTTTTCACAGAAAGTTTAAATGAATATTTATTAGTACTTACTATGTGTTAATCACCTTGCTACATGATTTGCTTGCCTTTACTGATATATATATATATCAGTACTTAGTACTTATATACATATATATCAGTACTTATATATATATATTGCCAGTTATTTATAACAAATTTGCTTTCTTTCTTTTCTTATCTCTGCCTAGTTTTTCTTTATTGGATGGGGTTCTGAGGGAGAGGGGTGTTGGTAGTTGGTGATTGAATCATTTGGATTATGCCCATGTTTGAATTCCAAAATGTTGGGTAGAAGTGCCTCAGTGTAGCAACCAGGAATGAAATATAAATGTTAAAACAAAAACATAGGAAACATCGATTGAAGTCTGGAAAATTGCAATTATTATGCAAGTCCAACAAGAAAAATAGGATAAATCAAGGAAATAAAATAATAAACAAAGGTTATTTAATGATAGATAAAATTGAGTTGAGTTAAAAGTAGGTCAAACATAAATTTATTTTTTTCTATCTTTATTTATTTAGTTAGTTATTTTTATTGTTTGGGATGCTCTGAGGGTACAAAGAAAATTTAAAGAGTATGCAAACAAAACTATCAAATAATTAAATGTCTTTTCTATTACTCTTTTTTGTTGTTGTTGGGGGATTCATTGAGGGTACAAAGAACCAGCTTACATTGATTGCAATTTTTAGGTAAAGTCCCCCTTACAATTTTGTCCCACCCCCAAAAGATGTGTCAAACATGATGACCCCCACCCCTCTCCTGCCTTCCCTCGCTCTGCTTTCCCATTCCCCCATTCCCCACCACGTACTAGGTCATTAATTGTCCTCATATCAGAAATGAGCACATAGGACTCTTGCTTCTCCATTCTCATGATGCTTTACTAAGAATAATGTGTTCCACCTCCATCCAGATTAATACAAAAGATGTAAAGTCTCTATCTTTTTTAATGGCTGACTACTATTCCAGGGTATACATATACCACAGCTTGTTAATCCACCCCTGGGTTGGTGGGCATTTAGTCTGTTTCCACAATTTGGCGATTATAAATTGAGCTGTGATAAACAGTCTAGTGCAAACGTCTTTATGATAAAAAGATTTTTTTTTTTTTTCCTTCTGCGTAGATGCCTAGTAATGGAATTGCAGGATTAAATGGGAGGTTTAGTTTGAGTTCTTGGAGGATTCTCCATACTTTCTTCCAGAAAAGGTTTTATTAGTTTGCAGTTTCACCAGTAGGGTGAAAGTGTTCCCTTCTCTCCACATCTATGCCAGCATCTGCAGCTTTGAGATTTTCTGATATGGGCCATTCTCGCTGGGGCTTAGATGATATCTCAGGGTGGTTTGGATTTGCATTTCTCTAATAATTAGGGACAATGAGCAATTCTCATGTTTGTTAGCCATTCCTCTGTCTTCTTTAGAGAAGGTTTTATTCAGCTCTCTTGCCCATTGATATAAGGGATTGTTGGCTTTTTTCATGTTGATTAATTTAGTTACCTGTATATCTTAGTTATCAAGCTTTTCTCTGATTCAAAATATGCAAATATCCTTTCCCATCCTGTAGGTTGTCTATTTGCCTTGGTTGGTCTAGCTGTACAGAAGCTTTTCAGTTTAATTAAGTCCTGTTTGTTTATTTTCATTGTTGCAATTGCCATGGAAATCTTCTTCATAAAGTCTTTCCCAAGGCCGATTTCTTCAAGTGAATAACAACATCACACTTTCAAGACTTGGAAAAAATAGGTTTTCATTTTGTAGGGATCCAGGAAAAACACTGTGTAGCTAAGGAAATGCTTAGTAATAAAGATAAAAAAGAGGGCATCAGTCTACCAGACTTCAGGCTGTACTACCAGGCCATAGTTATCAAAACAGCATGTATTAGCACAAAAATAGAAATCTAGACATCTGAAACCAAATAGGAAACCAGGACATGAAACTAACATCTTACAGCCACCTAATCTTTGATAAACCGAACTAGAACATACACTGTGGGAAAGACTCCCTATTCAATAAGTGATGCTGGGAGAACTGGATATCCACATGTAAAAGACTAAAACTGGACCCCCACCTTTCACCACTCACAACAATTGATTCAAAATGGATAAAAGACCTAAATTTATGGTATGAAATGGCAAAAATCCTCCAAGATAGCATGGTAAAAACACTTGAAGATACAGGCTTGTGGAAAGACTTTATGATGAATTTAAATAATTGAGAATAGCACATAGAAATTGAGAAAGGTATTTGAAGGTTTTTATTCTGGGGAGAAGAACAGGTGTGCATAACATTAGATCAACATAAGTTAAAATGTACATTTTATTAACTTTATATACTTTATATTATATTATATTAACTTTATATTATATTAATTTTATATATAATATAATATATTAATTTTATAAGATAATATATAATATATTATAATATAATATTAACTTTAATCCATGATTACCATTAAAACAATGGCAAATGATATTTAAAAATAACTACGAGTAAATTATAAATGTCTTACCAAAAAATTAAGTAAGTGAGATGATGGTTATGTTAATCAGTTTGATTTAAGCATGCCACACAGTATATCAAATCATCACATTATACCCTTAACTGTATACAGTTATAATTTCAATCAAAAATTAAAAAACAAACAAAAAAGCTAGCATACCAAAAAATGGCAAATGAGTTTGGGAGTTCTGTGCTGTTTACTCTGTTTGTCATATTCAGAATAGATTGATTTTTCTTTCTTTGTCTTAGCCCTCCAGGGGGCTGACATTGCATGGACGTTCTTGTCTAATATATTTATTTATTTTTTATTAAATCGTAGCTGTGTACATTAATGCGATCATGGGGTACCATGTGCTTGTTTTATATACAATTGAAATATTTTCATTACACTGGTTAACACAGCCTTTCTGGCTTTTTCCTAGTTATTTTGTTAAAATATTTATATTCTACATTTAGTAAGTTTCACCTGTACCCTTTTAAGATGCACTGTAGGTGTGGTCCAACCAATTACTCTCCCTCCACCCATCCCCCCTGCCCTTCCTTTCCCCTTTCCCCATATTCTTAGGTTATAATTGGGTTATAGCTTTCATATGAAAGCTAAAAATTAGTTTCATAGTAGGGCTGAGTACATTGGATACTTTTTATTCCATTCTTGAGATACCTTGCTAAGAAGAATATGTTCCAGCTCCATCCATGTAAACATGAAAGAGGTAAAGTCTCCATCTTTCTTTAAGGCTGCATAGTATTCCATGGTGTACATAGACCACAATTTATTAATCTATTCGTGGGTCAGTGGGCACTTGGGCTTCTTCCATGATTTAGCAATTATGAATTGGGCTGCAATAAACATTCTGGTACAAATATCTTTGTTATAATGTGATTTTTTTGTCTTCTGGGTGTATACCTAGTAGAGGAATTGTAGGATTGAATGGCAGGTCTATTTTTAGATCTCTGTGTTCTCCAAACATCTTTCCAAAAGGAACGTATTAGTTTGCGTTCCCACCAGCAGTGTAACACTTGTCTAATATCTTTTTGTTAGCTTTGGCTATTGGATAGTATTGGGATCAAATTTGAGGTTAGGAGAATAAAGATTGGGCACATTTCCTGTTCCAGTCTTTCCCGCCTGTTGTCATATCTCACTGAGGTTCCATATTGGACAACCCGTATTCAGGAATTCCAGCCTCCAGCAACTCCATTTTCTCTCTCACCCTTACAAATTGTAGTATGGTAGATGTAAATACAAAAATACAAATGATTAGGATAAAATTTTATGAACTAAATATTTAAATAAAACGACTGAGATTATCAGAAAGGGATCATAGATGTGGAGTGAGCAATCTGCAAAAAATATGACCCATCCACATTACTGAATACAGGTTCTCAAACACCTGAACATATAAAAAGCAACATAAATAAGTCATAACAGTAGCAAAATTACAGTCATGAAGTAGCAATGAAAATAATTTTATGGTTGGGGGTCACCACAACATGAGGAAGTGTATTAAAGGGTCTCAGCCTTAGGAGGCATTAGGAAGGTTGAGAACCACTGATTTCAAGGTTGTTTTGAATGCTCCCATAGAGGCCTTTGTCTCTCACACATTTTTCCCCCTAATTGGCCATATAATTGCTTAAAGTGGTAATTTTCTCTTTAAAACATCAATAATACTCAATTGACTAACAGCACTTACATTCCTATTTTTCATCTACTTACATCAGAGATAAGCCAATCCAGGTCCTATTCTCCACCTGTAATAACTTCAGCAATTACACTCTACAGATGTTAAGAACCATCATTATTCCACCATGTGGACATGGGATTCTCATTACTCACTGATCAGTCATCAACCTTATCATTAGAATTGTCTTATTTGGGCCATTCCTAGGACAATCTACCCTAGATTGTGTTCCCTAGAAGTAGAGACAGAGAAAAGAATTCAGACTCAGAAGATGTACTGAGCATTTACTGTCAGGAGAAACAGTTTACTTCAAACAAGTCATCTGACGATATGGTCTCAGCTGGAGTCTCAATGGTGTGAATCGTAACAGAAAATTGATCCTAACTTGAAGCAAGGGAACTGGATATTGTGTCCCCCTTTTAGTCAGTCATTAGTTGCAAGCTGCCTCCAGAGGGACAAAACCACTCTGAGGTGGTAGCTTCTATGTTGCTGGGGGCAGTTCTCCACAGAAGGAGGGTTCTATGAGCCCTCAGGGGTCAACAAACAGCTGAGGAGTGGGTGTGCTAGCCAATAACAGGGGACCTGACACTCTGCTACAAATGAAGCATGGCAAGAGTTTACAATTAAGTTTTGAAATTAATATGCAATTTCATACCTAACAATCTACCAAGTAGTTGATATTTCATCTTACCAAAAAGCGATTAAAAAATCTATACTGGATATGTTTTATTTTCTTTTAATAACGAATGAAATAGAGATTTTAAAATGACATTGCATAATAATCTTCTCTTATTTTTATAATCTAAAATCACTTATTACATGCTTTGTGTTTAGTAATAAGAGATTATTAAATTGCAGTAAGTCACTAAAACATTGGTGATGTAAATAACTGAAATCTATCTTGAGTACAAAACCAAATTCTCTAGATCATGAAAAAAATTAATGTGGATGCAAGGAAAGAATATTCTTGATTATAATATTATATTTACAGTACTTTTATTAATAATTGTACTTGAAAATTATATTCCCTTATGTCTGAGATACATGCTAATATTAAATTGTCTATAAAACACAAGATCAACATAGCCCCTGTCTTAGGTTGCCTGCTCTTGCAGTTTCAGTCTTACCCATCATGGGGTCATACATGGCTTTTAAAATCTAATGTTACTCTAGCTACCTTGATTCTTTTGATAATTCCTTGTGTTTCTTCACTTAGATTGTATCTTAGTATGATTTTTAAAAGCATTTCGTTCTACTTCAGCCATATACCTGAACTTTATGAATTGATATCCTTGGTAAATGGGTTGAGATCATCAGAGGAGATCTGTAGTCAACTAGAGCCAGTCCTCATTGGCCCTGTCTATCATTTTCATCAGCAGAATGCTATGTGAGCATGGAAGCATTCTAAAGGCATTACGCAGGCAGTGCTGCACGCAATTGTCCCAAAGATTACAGAGTGCATTTCCTCTGGTCACATGGGTAACACACATCAATATACACTTGTTACTCAGGATTTGCTATCATGAAGCATTGATTAAGCTAGCATCTGTGGACTGAGGCTGGTGTAGTGAGATGATAATTACTCAGCTTATTCTGATGCCTTATCATTTCGGAGAGAGTAGTTTTGAGGGGTGATAGAGTATATTTTGTTGATTAGAGTTTTATGTTGGTCATTGTCAGATTGTTCCTCAGGCTTCATTTCCAGATTTTCCTAGCCACTTTTGCCTAGGTAGAATTTAGGTTCCCTGGGAATCTAAACATTTTTACAAGTTAAGTTTTGTAATTAAAAAAAAAAAAAAAAATCACATATTCTGTTTCTGCAAAGATATTATAACTCTCAGAATTATGTTTTCATATCTATATAAGTTGTCTAATGGGAGAAAAACACAGTTTTGCAAGTATAATTAAAAATACACTCACTACTCTAACTTTATTTTTATTTATTTATTTATTGTTAAATCATAGCTGTGTACATTTGTGTAATCAAGGGGTAAAATTTGCTGGTTTCATATACAATCAAAAATATTCTCATCAAACTGTTCAATGTAGCCTTCATGGCATTTTCTTAGTTATTGTATGTAGACATTTGTATTCTGCATTTAGCAGATTTCACCTGTACCCATTCTAAGATGCACCATAGGTGTGGCCCCACCTATTACCCTACCTCCACCCTGACTTCCCCCCTCCCTTCCCATCCCTTGGCCCTTTCCTTATATTCTTGTGCTATAGTTGGGTTATAGACTTCATATGGAAGCTATAAATTAGCTTCATAGTAGGGCTGAGTACATTGGATACTTTTTCTTCCATTCTTGAGATACTTTGCTAAGAAGAATATGTTCCAGCTCCAGCTCCATCCATGTAAGCATGAAAGAAGTAAAGTCTCCATTTTTCTTTAAGGCTGTATAATATTCCATGGTATACATGTACCACAATTTGCTAGTCCATTCATGGGTCAATGGGAACTTGGGCTTCTTCCATGACTTAGCAATTATGAATTTGGCTGCAATAAACATTGTGGTACAGATGTCTTTATTATATTGTGATTTTTGGTCTTCTGGGTATAAACCTAGTACAGGAATTATAGGATTGAATGGCAGGTCTATTTTTCGATCTCTAAGTATTCTCCAAACATCCTTCCAAAAGGAACATATTAGTGTACATTCCCACCAGCAGTGTAGAAGTATTCCCTTTTCTCCACATCCACGCCAACATCTCTGGTTTTGGGATTTTGTTATGTGGGCTACCCATACTGGGTTAGATGATATCTCAAAGTAGTTTTGATTTGCATTTCTCTGATGATTAAGGATGATGAGCTTTTTTTCATGTGTCTGTAGATTGTGCATCTGTCTTCTTTAGAGACACTTCTCTTCAAGTCCTTTGCCCACCCTGAGATGGGATCACTTGTTCTTTTCTTGCTAATACGTTTGAGTTCTCTGTGGATTCTGTTTATTAAACCTTTATCAGAGGTATAAGCTGCAAATATCTTCTCCATTGTGAGGGCTGTCTGCTTGCTTTACTTAAATATGTTCTTGGCTGTGCAGAAGCTTTTTAGTTTGATCAGGTCCCAGTAATGTATTTTTGATACTGCTTCAATCACCTGGGGATTCCTCCTCATGACATATTCACCCAGGCCGATTCCTTCAAGAGTTTTCCCTGCACTTTCTTCAAGTGTTTTTATAGTTTCTTGTCTTAAGTTTAAGTCTTTTATCCAGTGAGAGTCTATCTTAGTTAATGGTGAAAAGTGTGGGTCCAGTTTCAGTCTTTTACAGATTGCCAGCCAGTTCACCTAGCACCATTTGTTAAATAGGGAATCTTTTCCCCACTGAATGTTTTTAATTAGCTTTTCAAAGATCAAGTAATGGTAAGTAGCTGGATTCATCTGTTGGTTCTCTATTCTGTTCCAGACATCTAATTCTCTGTTTTTGTGCCAGTACCATGCTGTTTTGATCACTATCGATTTATAGTACCATCTCAGGTCAGATAGCATGATTCCTCCTACTTTGTTTTTATTTCTGAGTAAGGTTTGGCTATTCGAGGTTTTTTTCTGATTCCAGATAAAACGAAGTATTATTTTTTCAAGATCTTTAAAATATGACAATGGAGCTTTGAGAGGAATTGCATTAAAATAATTATTGCTTTGGGTAGTATAGACATTTTAACGATGTTGATTCTTCCCAGCCATGAGCATGGTATATTTTTCCATGTGTTATCTTTAAAATATGACAATGGAGCTTTGAGAGGAATTGCATTAAAATAATTATTGCTTTGGGTAGTATAGACATTTTAACGATGTTGATTCTTCCCAGCCACGAGCATGGTATATTTTTCCATGTGTTAACATCTTCAGTTATTTCTTTTCTTAAAGTTTCATAGTTCTGGAGAGAGATTGAAGATGGCGGCTGAGCAACACCTTCCCTGCAACTGGGCATGGCGAGTCTGGGGAGACAAGACTCCAGGCATCTCTGGCTGGTGGGGTCTGCCTATAATAATCCCTTTGAGGATACAGGGAGTCAGAAAGGGACTTCTGGACCCAAAGAGAAAGACAAATACAGTGAAAAACTGGCAAGTGGTTGCATGTGTTCGATTGACCTAATCATGCCGGCAAATGTAAGTACAAACAGCAGTGAGACTGCAAACCGGAAAGGCCTTACCTGTAAACTGTTTTGGTGTTCTTGGACTTCGCACTCAGTTGAACTGCCTTGGGGAGAGCTTGAGCAGGAGTCTGGAAAACTTTGGGCATTGTCTGGGGCCCAAGACTGAGCCACTGAGCTGGGCTCAGGAAGCCATTGTGAAAGAACTGCCCCGGCAAGCTCTGCCCTCAGGGTCACAGAGCAAGGATCGAGTGGAACAAAGTAACCTAGTTACTGAGCAGCCTAAAAGCGGGGAGTGAGCTGCCTTACTTACTTAGCCTTAATCCTTAGGGGCAGAGTGAGACAATATTGGCACACTGGAGCCTTGGGCTGTTGCCCTGGGTACAGTGCCATGACATCACAGCACATAGCAACCTCAAACTCCTGGGCTTGGCGCTGACCAGACCTCCTTTAGAGATGTGCAGTGACCTCCGACCAGTGACCTGCACCCACTGGCCCTCCGCATTCCCTGACCAGGAACTGCAGGAGCCATGCAACCCTGCATCCCCCCTCCTGTGTCATCTCAGCCTCCACACTAGCCCGTTCATCTGGCCAGGGACTCTGGTACCTGCGTGCACTCTGGAGCTCTCCCTGCCTCTGAGCAGAGCCCTTCTCCTGGCCAGAGACTGCTGGAGTGTTGGACTCTCTGTGCCAAAGTCACTGAGCGCCAGACACTCCCAGAACCATGCGCACCACCTCTAGCCCTGTTGCTGGATCCGGGTGTGTCACACATGGGAGCGACTTCCACAACCAGAACTCCCTAGCTGGAGCAGCCCCAGAGGAACTACACAGGCTCACTCACTACAAAGATCCAGCAACAATAGAGTGATCCCACTGGGGGCTAATCTTGGAGAGACACCTCCCAAACTCTGAGGACAGCCAGAGGCAACAGTGAAAAACAATCATGAGGTGAAATCAACAGAAAAACTCTGGCAATATAAATAATCAGAGTAGATCAACTCCCCCAAGGATCAATGGG
>CAUYPK010127207.1:0-72460 GCA_963574355.1 Loris lydekkerianus | reverse complement strand
CATGTAAATGTGAAAGAGGTAAAGTCTCCATCTTTTTTTAAGGCTGCATAATATTCCATGGTATAACATATGCCACAATTTATTAATCCATTCATGGGTTGTGGGCACTTGGGCTTCTTCCATGACTTGGCTATTACTTATCAATTTAAACTATTATCAATTTACTTATCAATTTAATCTGAAGTCCTGATACCTGACACAGTTTTATTTTTCTATATAGATAAATAGACATACCATTTAAGTCTTCATTATCAGTTGATTTTGGTTCTATCACTTAAGAGACTGTAAATGAAATTATCATCAGGGTATTAAATATAAGATATTAAACTTAATGAAATGGAGAACTATAGGAAACACACAATGGTAATACAGAGTAGGATATAAATTCAGATTTATTGAATGAATAAATACATGGCATTAGAAGTCATGGGAAAATTTTTGTTACAATAAAGTGGCAGTTTTACATTAGAGGTCCTAACTGAAGTGATTTTTATGTTCCATTTTAGTAACTGTTTATACATAGCACATTTGACCAGGGCTTTAGAAAACCAAACTAAACTAAATTTTTTCAGAATTTATTCCTTAATTTGGAGTTGTCTACAGTATTTTCTTCTATAAGTTTAAAGAAGAGGAGAACTGAAGAGAAGCAGAGATAGCATGTGAGAAAAGATGTAATGGTAATGATTCTTCGAGGAAAGGAGTCCTCAAAAGAATCTTTAATGGCTTTATTCCAGTTAAGCCAAAAATCCTTGAAACAATTAAGATATTTCTCCATTTGGGTCTATTTGTGTCTTATTCTAACAGTCCTATTGCATGTTGATATCAGCAGAACTCAAATCCATGATGTTCTATATCAGATAGAAATTAGAGAGAAAAGTAAATTTTGATTCAGTAAAAAGGAGATATATTCAACAATCCAGACTGCCTTGTAAAGAGAATGAGCTTACCCTGCAACTGGAAAATTTTGAGCAAAGGAGTAATCCTAGATACAGGATTGTTTGATCCCCAGGTCCATTTCTTTAGCCATAATTGTACAGGTGTGCAGTGTAAGACAGTACCCTAACTACCACAGAGATAAAATGACAGGTACCATTACTGCCTTAAAGGAGTTTGCAATTAAGTGGACACACATGTGAAAGCTTCCTTTCAATTCCAGCCCAAGTCTGCATTTATGAATATATTCATCTCAATGGAGCCTATATGAGTCACTACTGATTTAATGACAAACAAGTAGCAAATTTCCTCAATTATCTAGCAAGTTTCCATGTTTCTGAGCTCCAAACCTAGTCTACTCATTTGACCTAATGTAGATTCTCTTCATTTTACCCCTTCTAACCATGCTGCATTAAGAATTAATACGTCTGTATGGATGCCCTTCTACATAAGTAAAGATCTCTTCCTACATTTATTTTAGTGTTAAAATATTCAAATTCATATATTTGCATTTACTTTGTCATTTTTGGACTATAAAAAGTATAGGCATCTTTAGAGGATGTGTTGCTAAACAAATTGAGAGAGCTGAGGGCAGTTGCCTTTGTTGCTGTGAATTTACACTGTGTCTTGGACTGTGACTATAATCATATGCTAATAATATGATCCAACCCAAAGCAGCACTACTAATTGACTACCTGGTACATTGAAAACCCATCACCATGTCCCAGAAGAATAAGTTTTCTGAATCTGAAGTGTAAAAACTAATGACTCAACTGAACCATTCAGTGCAGGGTCCATTAATTTCTGAGTTTTAGGGGTAGAAAGAATTATAGCAATGTTTGTAAACTATTCTCTTCTATTTATGAGTTAACTAAATCCAGAGATATTACTTATTCAAGACACATGTTGACACACATACACGCACAAACATTCACAACAACTAGTGACAATAATTAGGATTAGAATCTGAGAATCCTGTCTCTTTTAATCTCATTTTTTTCATCACATTCTCTCCTTATTATAGAAATATATCTCAGTTCCTATATGCAACAGTCTTACTGGTATTTAGGGCCTATAGGATGGCACACTCTATGCAGAGCTTTGACTTTTGAAGGTATTTAATAAACACAATCTCAAACTTGATAGCATTGTTTCTGGTTTAAGGGTTTTAGGAGTTGAGCTTTAGCAGAAGGAAATGGGCTTTCATTGCATTTATGTAAAATGCAGCCCTCAAGTAAGTGTATGGTTCTCAGCCACTCCTTCAATAAATACTGTGGATTACAATTCTTTGAAGGACATTTCATGCAAAAGATATATTGATTTGACAAAATTGGTTTTCTACTGGTTATAAAATCTTATAATTATGCCTTCTAATAATCATTACATGTTATTAATTTTGGGCATAAAAATAGATCTTATATAAAATAATATAATATAAAAAATATTTTATTTCAAAATATCAAAAAGCTACTACCTTCAATGGTCTAGATATTTAGATATTAATTATTACAGGCCTTGGTAAAAATATTTAAATATTATTATAGGCCTTATTAAGAACATACACTAAATTTTCCACAGCCATCAGTATTATATTCTGAAAAAGAAAGACATCACAGTCATATGTATTATGACAGCTATATATTTGCCAATATGAAGTAGAACTGGAAAAAGTCCTAGTGAGAAACCAGTATGCATTCAGAATTTTTATATTTACTATAAAAACACGATAATCAGAGAACATGAAGAAATATTTTCTATTGTGAGGGCACAGAAAGCTCAAGAGCATTTAATGTATAAAGTCACAGAGTATTTAGGAAATATTTGCTGAGCCTTTAAATTCTTGCCTCCATTGGAGGTTAAACATGAAAAGAATAGGAAACTGTGCTACATAATATATATATATATATATTTTTTTTTTTTTTGCCCACCTATTTTCATGCTTGATCCCATGAGTCTTAAGCTAATCACCTAGAAAACATTTTTTTGCATGAATTAATACTTCTGAAATATGTTTTACATCCTCACATTAAGACTTTGTGCTTGATCATGTCTTTGAGTTCTCTTAACTCTGATCTCACGCTGAGAACTTAGCAAATTATAATCAAGCCGTTAAATATAGCAAAATTCAGACTCTAAAGGATAAGCACAGTACCTAATATAAAGGAGGGTCTCAAGAGTTACTTGTTGAATAATAAATGAATGTCTTAGCGATCATGGAAAATATATATTTTTAAATGTGGTGACAGTACCAGCTTATTGGTGCAAATTGGAGATTAATTTTTATATTTATTTTATTAGTTAGTTTGCTGCTTGGATGCAGAAGGAAGGTATACTTGTTTCACCATGAGCTAAAGCCCCAAAAGAAACAACATTGCAAGAAAGCTTTAAAAGGATTTGGACCAGGTTAACATTCTATTCAAATATTAATAACACACCAACTGTTTGTAATAGGAAAGAAATTTTGTATTTAAGGAGAGTATGGAGTTCAAGCACTATGAAGGGCAGATACTTGATATCAAACTATGCATGGAGAGAAATATAGTTTCTTTCCTCCCTAACTACATTCCATATTATTACAAATTTCAGTCAATTAAGATTATTTTTTTTTCCTGGATATCTATCAATCTAGAGATTTTGTAACATTTTGCAAATGAGGTAAGCTTCACTGCCGTCCAGAGTGTTCTCCTTCTTAGTAATTCATATTGAATGTATCTATATTCACACTCATTGTATAAAACAGTTAACATAACCTAAAGGAGAGATAGCCCACTAAACCAGAAATACGAATGTCTGTCGTTAGTTCAACAAATGATAGTTTTGTGAAAGCCAGTTAACCTCTCAGGCTTCTACCACAATTACTCTCTTGTCTAAGGTTGCAAATGAAATTTCAATGGCCGTCTCAAAATAATTTTTGAAGGTAAATATTTCAAACAGATTTCCCTCTTCTTTCTCTACATAGACCTTTAAAGTATAAAACTGTTTAAGCTGATACTGTGGGAAGAGCCCAGAGTTGGAATCTAGCAAATTCTCAATGAACTCATCTTCCTTCTTGATTTCCATCCTTCATCGTCTACCTGTGTCTTTTGAACTCACTACTCACTGAAAACTAATTGCCTACAGAAAACCAACTAAATATTGAGCATTATTTTGAAATATTTTAGACCTTTCTATCCTTTCTGGTCATTAAAATAATCTATTAAATGAAATATTGATTGATGTAAAAAGTGCAAGCAGACAGTGGAAACCTATAAGGCCATCCCTAGCCAGGGTGGGAGTAAGCTAGACTGAATGCATTCAGAAAATTGTTATTTTTAAATTCAAGGTTAATATGTATTCATGTACTTTATCCACCTTGAAGATACTTTGGTTTAAAAAGAAATTTTCCAAAGCTTTTGGCCAGTGTTACTCAAAGCAGGGTTCCTAAAAGTATTTATTAACAATACTGATTCCTGTGCGGTGCTCCATACAATTGAAATCTCTTCAAATAAAAAAGTGTGTTTTTGTTAATATATTTGCTAAATTTTTCTGTTCCTGCTATACTTGATGAAACATTCTATCCTAAATCAGTGGTTCTCAAACATACTTATGTCTTTGGGACTTCCTAGATTAGCTACATAAGACTCACTTGAAAGACTGTTAATGATAACTGAGTCCTGGGTCTGAGATGGGACCTGAAATATTTATTTTTAAAATCTCCCCAGATGGTTCTGATGTTACCAACTTTGAAATTTGCATCCCACCTGTTAAATGGGAAGTATTGTTTTACTTACGTAATATGAGGTGTTGCCTTTCTTGAAGTACTCCTCTACTTCAAGCCTAATTACCATATTTTATGCATGAGCATGGAACTCAGTAACCAATTTCATGATTTGGAGCAGATTGTCTATACTCTACAGACGGAATTCTTTCAAGATGTGTGTGGCTTGTAGCAGTAACTCTCAAATCTGAATACACATTAGAATCATCTGGAGAGGCTTTAAAATTGTGGGTATCCAAGTCCCACCTCAAGAGATCTGACCAATTTGTTTGAGGAGAAAACTGGAAGGCAAACAGGTGACACTACTTACTTGTAGGAGGCCCCCTTTAGGAACCACCAGTACCTACAACAGACACCAGCAGTTCTTGGGCTAGAGGAACTATAAGAGTATCCCTCTTTCTGTTCCTAGGTTCTAACTGCATGTTTATATTTTGCAACATGAAAGACTGAACTAAACAGTTGTTAGGATCTTTGCTTCTATGACCTGCTTATCTATTGTGTCTGTTTCTGAGACCACTTTTCCTGGATTCCAAAGTCCTTGCCTGATTGGTAGAAAGGTAATTTTCAATTAAGATATGGCAATTAGTTGTAGCACATGGATTTTTGAGGACCACAGTTTAGAATTGAATTCAAGCTCTGCCATTCACTAGCTATATTCAAGTTACTTGGCTTCTCTTAGACTCAGATTTTGCATCTGTAAAAAAGAGGTAACATATTTCTGATGTGTTTCTTGGTAAGGACAAATGAAATTATATTCAAGTGACTAGATAAGTGTTCAACTATTATCTTTTATTTTTATAAAAGACAATTATCAGGAATCCAGAAGTATTTTCATAATTTCAGTTGCAAAACTCTGAAATGTTTAGCAGAAAGCTTATAAGAACTGCTGAAAATTTAAGCAAGCCAAAGGAATAATCTTGAGTAGAAGGGAAACAAACATAATAAGGAAGCATGTATTCATGACTTCTATAATTACTGAGTAAGGGAGAGGTGAGAGAAACAGGCCCAGTGTGAATAGGCATTGTCTGCATTAGTAAATACACACACCATTTGTTAAAATAATTGGAACCCAAGTTTCAATAATTGGAACCCAAGCCTAACTTTCCCTCCCTGAGAAATCAGTAAATTAATAGTTGATTTCATTTATTACCCATTAGTATGACTTAAGGCACAGAATGGAATACCAGGAAGATACTTGGAGATTACTTTGTGGTAAGGAAAGAAGCCTAGAAATGTTCAACAACTTACCCTGTCACTTTAGTTGATCCACTAGCTTAGATACAGAACTAGTGATTTGTTAGAAAGAGAATCAAGTTTCCATATACTATTCCTAAAGCTGAAAAAGAAAAAAAGAAAATAGTTACTATTAAAACGTTAAGATATAAATTCAGCAAACACTGATGTATTTGTTTAGGGGTGCAGAAATAAAATGATCCTTACTTAGCCCGACTGTGATTCAGACTATTCTAATTGCTCATTGAATAATATATAACATTTTGACATGAATAATCTTAACTGGTTATGTGTACATTTTTTAAGCTGTGCTGTGTTAGAAGAAAAAAAGTAGACTTAAGGAAACTATATTTTTATGTGTGAAAAAATGAATGATATTCAAAATAATGTTTTGAAGTAGTTCCTGATTATGTTCCTGTAAAGAACATAAGAAATGTTTATTATTTCAATTAAAAAATTGGAAAACTTTAAAAACAGAATTATAGGTCTCGGGCAACCAAGTGATTTTGAATTAGTTGCGTATGTAAAGTATGGTAAATCAGACCATGCTGGGATTTCATTGCAAAAAACAAATGTAAATTTAATCTGGAAAATGTTGAAGTCTATTTTTACAGAAAGGTATGTTATGAGGGCATAGGAGATAGAAAAGCAGGCTCTACAGAAACAGTATCCAAAAATTAAATGAACAACCCAGGACCACTCATTATGTGAGAAGTATGTGTCAGACTTACGACAGTGGGTCTCCCTCTCGTGGTCTGGCTTCATTAGCCACATTCAGTCCCTCAAATGAGATCATGCTGACGATGCCAGGCTCATCCAAGGTGAGGTTGGGAGGAGAGGCGCTCATCTCCCGTGGGACATGTCTCCAGAGAATGTAATGAGATCAGGACTTTCATATACTGGTTTTCTCCTTCACGAGCCCTTGAGCATAAGGGAGATTTATCTGACTTATCTATGTAAAACTGGAAGCAGTCTACTTTTTCAATAACAGATGATCAATCTAGAATATTTTATGTACTATTTTAAAATAATCAAAGGACGAAGACTATCATGCCAGGATCTTGAAACCAGGATTTTACTTAGAAGGGAAAAACAACCCTTTCATCTTGTGAGTGCACTACATTAAAATCAGTGGAAACCCTTTCTCTGGAAGATTAACGGACTATGTGTCATTGGAAATGGAGACAGGGGAAAAAACAGGAAATAATGATGGCTTTTTATATCATTAAACAAAACATGCAAATCTTTGGAAATGGCAGCCTTTGAAACAATGTATTTTTTCACATGTTCTTTTTCTTTTTTTCAAGGATTATGAGTCAGGCTTAAGAGAGTAATTGTGACAATATAAAGAAAAGCATTGCTTTAGAGTCTCTAAGAATCAAACCATGCATAAGACAAAGATAATAAGTAATGCTTGCTTGTAGAAATGCAACTGGTCACAATTAACTGGAATGTAATTATTAAAATTAATCATCTTTGCTGTAATAATGTGGCACGTTCTGATTTTAAAACAACATGTGTATATAGTAGAGGTTTTTAAGAGCTGTAATAAGTCTGTATCTAGCCTCAAGTTCACAATGCTGCAGAATGAAGAAAAAGTGCCAACAAGAAGCAAAAGTAAACGAGGCGTGGAGCCCAAGTTCTAGTTTTCAAAATGTCCTGTAGCGTTTCTGGGCCACAGATTTCTCATCTGTAAACGAGTGGGATGGATTGTACATTAGAATTACCTGAGAAGCTCCTAATAAATCTTGAGTTTTTGATTATAAATTCTGATTTAATTAGCCTGGTACAGGCCACAAGCTGCCCCATAGTCTTCTAAGATGTTTCTTTTCTCCCTGCTCCCTTCCACATGGACGTGTCCCTGCTCCACAAGCCATGACAAAGAGGAGGAAAAGGAGTTCATAGGTGGCTTCTTCAGGAGCTCTGATTAGAAGGTTTCTGAGGAAGAGAGCTGCAATGAAGTTCTACAAATAGAGACTAGGGAGTTTAAATGCTTTCTCTTGATCCTTCAAGAGTGCACATATAGACATATAGATCCCAACATCTTTTCTATGTGATTCAAGTGTAACTTTGAATATGACCTACGTTCAAGGAAAATCAAAACTGTCACACTGAAATAAAATGTGCCAATTCTAGCCAATATGCGAATTGTGTCAGCAATCCATAAACTACTTGAATGATAATTGTATGTTTTGTTAATGTAATGTAATTTTGCACTAGTGTATTGTCATATTTAAGCAAACTCTTAAAAATATCCTGAAACCTAATGCCAAATGTACAGTTTATAGGTTTGTGTTATTTCTATAAGGATTTAATTGCATTGTGCCAGTAGTTGTTTAATGCTATTAACTTTCTGTGTGTGTAGTATTGCAATGCAGACCCTATAGGGTTGTTTTAAGCACACTAATTAGTCATCTGTACTTTTATAGATTAAAAATCACACATTGATCAGAAATCACTTTTATACTTATTTTTTTGTAGAGTATTTTTCCACACTTAAAGAAACATGATTATTTTATATCAAACATCAGCTTTTCTTTCAAATCTTATTTTAGTAGCTAATGCATGTTTGAAATAAGATGTGTTAGAAACTATATTATAATATTAATGTTGTGTTTATATTAGGTAAAAGAAAAATGCATGCCATTAGTGATTCCTGCAGCTTTCGGGGGGATTTACACTGCTAGCTCACACCGAGGCTTTGTGTCAATTTGTGTGTGTGATTCACATCCTTTCAAAAGTCTTTTTTAAACTTTTGGCAAAGTGAACATGTTATCTTAGTGCTAAGGGGCCAACAGACAATGCTGCTTTGCTTTTTTCTAACTTTGCAGTATATTGTGGTAACTTCTTAGGGGCGGGGGGGGCCCGCCCCCCCCCCCCCCCCCCCCCCCCACACACGCGCGTCGGGTTTTTTGTTTTTTTATATTTTTGGTTTATTTTGTTTTAATTTTTAACCCCCCCCCCCCCCCCCCCACACACACACACACACACACATTTTCTTCTTGGAGTTTATTGTTGGCAATAAAATACAAATGATACCGTGTACTGTAATAGCAACTTAATATTACAAAGCATGAAGATGTGAAAATATCATCTTAACTAGTTTTATTCTGTGAACACAGTATTCTGGCAGCTTTCTCAACCACCAAGAATGGTTTATCTTTTTCTACACTGCCAAAATCAGTACTACTGCCAGAAGGGAGAGAAACAGGGGGGCCAGCAGTGCACAGCACTGAACTGGGCAGTGTAGACAGGCAATCAGTGTTATTTGTAGGGGAAATAAAAAGTGAATCTAGCCTTTTAGGAAGTTAATTAATTTTAAAAACAATATGAATTTAGGCTACAGAAGAGTCTTTACATGCTGATAATTTACAGCAATCTTTGCAAATAACAAAAATTATTCCATTCAGTGAAGGGTTTGTTTTGTTTTGCATTTTTGTTTGTTTTTCAGAAAATATACTTGTACTTTTGAAAAGGCTTAATTCTAAGCAGATAATACGTGTGGGCCAATGATCCCCCACCCACAATGAAATTAGTCATTCATCATTATATATTAAGGACAGAACATAGCTCTTGGTGACTTAAAACACCAAGCATTTACACTGTTGGAAGGTAATTTCATTGCTATGTTATTAAAACAGTGGGAATCCTATTTATGCATTTATTTATTTATTTATGTATTTACAGAAATAGATTGTTTCCTTCGGGTTTAATTTTAACAGCTTCAGCAATGTTAGCATAGTAAGAAAGGTTGACTCTAGCTACTATTCTAAGTGGAAATCATGCAACTGAGTCTTGCTTCATTCTGAAGGGAAAGCATTTACTCAAGTGACAAGTAGCCGGTCCTAATAGTGCCGAGGCCAATTTCACCTGCCAAATATGTGACATTTAGCTAATGCTAATCTGGGCTCTTCATTTGCTACCATTTTGTTTCCTTCATTGATTCAACCTGTAAATAACTTAACACTCTATGGCAGCTAAGCAAAAATTTTAATATAGCCATGAAAGGCATGATGCCATAGAAAATCTGTATATTTAGCTATTTGGATAACTTGTATTTTCCACAAATTAATCTGGAGATGACATTTGAAATTTCCTTGCCTGAAAAAATGCTATCACAATATAAATCCCTGCTTATGGATGTCTTTCTAGGCTTATAAATATACAGTGTGACTGCTAGAATTTTGTGAAATCTTGTTCAGCAATTAATAGTGTTTTAAACAATCTGTGCTAATATCCCAAGGCAGAAATAAATGTATAAAGGATTTGAGCCTGTATGTGTAAAAAGAAACTCTTCAGTTGTATTTTCTTATATTCGATGTAAGTACCTCACTGATTTAGCATTGAAGTTCTTCCTTGGATGTGTAAATAATGATGTTCTATTTAGACCTAATGAATTCCTGTAATATGAATATTTAAAATAAAAGAATTCCATTTGAATGTACATTAATTAGTGCTGTTTACTTATAATGCTTACATTCAAAATAATTCACTTGAGAAGATTCATTTTAATTACATGGAAATCTAGATTCTCTGCATATATTGAATTAAGATTTTAAACTAAATAAATATATTTTCCAGATTATGCACTCATTACAAATACCAAATCAGAAATGATAGCCAGTGTACATATATAAACTGCTCTACACTAGTTTGTTTTCTTACTTTCACATTGTTTTAATGGATTCAAGACTACAATTCGATCCACTAATGATTTAGGCTTGCATCCATTAATGATTCAAGGAATAAGAGAACCTGTCCAATTCTCTGACATAGGTATTTCTGGGGGGAAATGCTAATAACATACATCAGCATAGCTAAAATAAGCCAAAAAGACAGTGTCATGAAAGTATTCTTACTTGGCTTAGAGAACTCAAGGTGCTGGGTCCCTTGAGAGCTCTGGACTAGGAACAGGAAAGTGTCTAGGAATCTCAGCAGTGCTCTGTGGATGCGGGTCTGACTTGTGAGCATGGGGGTCTGTGCCTGTGTCCTGACGTGTGGGGCTATGTGTGAGCTCAGGTATGTGCGTGTACGTGGGTGGCGTGTGGTAGGGGATGAGGGGTGCTTTTCCTCAGCTTCATGCTTTGTTCTTCTCTCTGGACATAAAATCTCTCCATTTCTTTGTCATGGAGGGAGATGACAAATTTTCAACCTTGAGCCATGCACTTAGATCTGGGCACATGTAGGTATTAAAGGTTTCCTGTCACCCTTCCTCTAGGGGAGCACCTAGAAATGGGAAGTGATTGATCTGGGCAGACTTCCCTCTAATGACCAGTGCAGCAAAATATCCATGACAGTCTTCTTAAAATTGGCATCCCACAGTGACCCTACTTGTTCCTTTTGTAAATAAGTAAATCCTGATCAAATAAGTATACACACAATTATAATAGTAAATGTACACTGAGGGTTTTCAGTAAGCCAGGCAGGATTAAAAGTATTTTGTATGTCTTATTTCATTTAATCTTCACAACACTACAGTTCTACCATTAACTCTGTTTTTCCCATTAGAATGAAGCTGGGACATTCATCTAAGTTTACATAGCTAGAAAGTGGGAGAGCTGGAATTTGAGAACAGGTCATCTGACTTCAGGACCTCAATGCTCAACCACTAAACTCTACTGCTGAAAACATTGAGTTGAATGAGTCTGGGCCAATAATTAAGTGATTGATCATTTGACTGATTTTTGTATAGAATTTTTTACTACTAACTATATGTTATTGCAAATTATAACTTTCTACTACACAATCATTTAAAAATTATTTTTATTTTTAAGAACATCTTTTGGGAAATATTGTTATGGTTTTTTTCTTTCTGGGTTGATAAAAGAACATATCAAAAACAATTGAATCATAATAAGTAAAGAAAATGAAGTATATTTATTTTCAGGTTTAATTTTAATTAGGTATAGGATTCTCTTCAGGTAGACTCAATTTTAACAAATGTGCGAACATTAGTAGACAACATCAAATTTTCTGCAAACAATCCAACTTCTTAAATTATTTTTAAAAATCAACAGAAATGCAAATAAAGTAGTTCATTTTCAGACAAATAATTGGAAGCAGAATGTCAACTAGTTCATGTATTAGACATAAGCTTCAAGAATTTTTAGTTCAAAGAAAGAGTAATTTAAGAAGTTTATAATTTAGTTAAACTTGGGTGATGAATAACAAATTCAAAATGGAATCTAAAGAGGCAGTTCCTTCCTAGAAGTACTTGTTACGAAAGACAACAAGTATGCCCTCTCACAAAACGACAATTTGCTCATTTAATACACATTTATGTAGCATCTACTGAATGCAGAGAATTGTCTGCAGAGTTTTTTAGAAGACAATAGTGAAAAAGATGTAAATTCTGTTCTCATACCTTTCATGGTCTAGCCTCAGGTAGGTACCTGCTATACTCAGGAGAAACCATACTCAGAGGAGGGAGAAATAAGAAATACACGTAAGAAGATGAGAAGAGTCTCCAGAAAAGGACATGACATTTAACCTCGACAGGAGAGTTCTTTGGACAAGAAACAAGAAAAGAGCACATCATGACTTAAGTGTAGAAAAGGGGAAGGAAAAGTAATTCCATTTAATCGCAGCCTTGTGCCCATGAAAGGGAGTAAGCAGTGAGAGACGGAGGGCCGGTGGAAACCAGGCATTCCCTAAGCCAGAACGCACCCAACAGGTGACAGAGACAAGCAGAGCACAGCACAGGCTGCAATGCCTGGAGACTGTCCTCCTGCTTCTAGTAGCCATGCTCTCCCTAGGGGTGTTTTTTCTCCAGGGGACATTTGGCAAATGATGGAAACATTTTTAGTTGTCACAATTATTTCAATGTACCTCTTACTACTTACTTAATGTTGTAATAATTTAAAGGCTTCAAATTAACACTACATTTCACATTTAAGATAGTGACATTATAAGTTCAACACACTGCTTATTGACATTTAAGGAGAAAATATTATGACTTTCGTTTCTAAAATCAACAGACTAAATGTTTCAGAACAACTCTTCTTTTGAACCAAGAAGTTGGATGAACTACCAACATAACCTTTCGAAAATCATCAAATAAATGGTTGTTAAGAGTTAGAAGGTCAAGACACTGGGAAGGATGTGAATTCAGTGATTTTAATGAGACCACTGGCAAAGTTTTCTTTGGGGGTATTACACAATCATTAATTGGTTACCACCAAAAGCTAAGCTGCTTTTTTATTGTATGCCTTTTTAACATCATCCCAAGTGTTGGGTGACAAAACTCAGCGTCTGATCCTGCTAAACTTCACTGCCTGCTTTCAGCTGGGATCCAAAGAGCCAGATGCTGGTTTAAGAAGGAAGAAAGAACTAACCTTGCAAGATCATCTGAATAGGCCAGAAAACTTCATACCCAAAGCACAGTTTCAAGTTGTATAGCCTCAAAGTGACCCCAGAGACCCAGCAGAAGCCATAAAAATCCTTTTTAAAGGAGACAAATCATCCTGAGTTACCAGTTATATTTTAGTATTATCTTCCTGATATAATGTCCATTACACACACACAGGCAAATGGACACTGATCATGAAGAAAAAGCAAGTAAAATTAAAAAAAAAAGGGGGGTGGGGGCAAGCAAAATAACTTCCAGAAAGTCGACAGAAACAGACCCAAAAGATCTCTGAGTGGAGGAAACAAGAGCTGGTAGTCTTGAGAGGCAAAGGCAAGGAGCTGTCTTTGCAGAGCAGAGTATGAAACAGCAGGAGACAGAGGAAGGAGAGTGGCCGGGAGGGTCTGCAGCGGGTCCCCTGTGTTCAGATGAGTAGCTAGCAGAGTGCTGATCAAAACGTGTATGTGAGGAAATTACCTAACACCCTCACACCCCCACCAAAAAAAAAAAAAACAAAAAAAACCCGAAAGGATTACCAAGTACAATCCTTGGAAATAATGCAAGCTTGGGACTAGTTTGTGGTCCTACTAACAAGTAAAGAAAAACCATGACATTTACAGGACTTCCTCTGAGGAAGAAGGCTCAGGACATAGTGCTTCAGGAGAAAGAAATATTAGTATTAGAGAAAAAGCTGCTTTGACTCTGCCTGACAAAGCTTAAAAGAAAGTCTTAACACAGTCAAACCATTTCTAAGTAATTTAACTGTCCAAAACAAAGCTCAAGACTATTTACAGAAATTAAAAATATCTATCACCTAATAAGATAAAGTATACAATGTCTGGCATCAAATCAAAAGCTAAATCCAAATTGAACAGAAGAACCAAAATAATAAGAGAACAGATATCAAAGAAACAGAAAATGGAAGATATATAGAGAAAATCAATGAAACCAATAACTGATTCTTAGAGATGATTAATAAATTGATAAATTTCTGGCAGAACTGACCAGGGTAAAAAGAAAGAAGGCATAAATTGCTGACACCAGAAATGAGAAGAGTTATGGGACTACAGATTCTAGACATATGGAACATTCCCTCTAGAGTGAGGGAATATTATAAACAACTCTACCAATAAATTTGACAACTTAGATGGAGTTGGAAGGCACTAACTACCAAAGCTCATTCAAAAAGAAAAAATAATATGAATAACCCGATATCCATTCTCAAAACTTGAATTTGTAGTTAAAGACTTTCCCTCAATAAAATTTCAGATACAGATTTCTTCTTTCCAAACTCTACCCAAACTCCTTCAGAAATTCAAGAAGATATATTCATTGTCTCGATTGCAGTGATAGTTTCACAAATGAACACATCACAACTTATGAGATTGTACCTTGCAAATGCATACCAAAAATATATCAACAATTTTTTTTTTTTTTGAGACAGTTTAGTTTTGTTGCCTGATTCTCTTGCCTCCCAAGTAGCTGGGACTATAGGCACCCACCACACATACAGTTATTTTTTAGAGACGGGGTCTTGCTCTAGCTCAGGCTGGTCTTCAACTTGTGAATTCAAACAATCCGCCCATCTCAGCCTCCCAGAGTGCTAGGATTCAGGCTCAATAATTTATTTTGAAGAATTTAAAAAATTATATTCCCAGTTAATAGGCAATGAACAATTTTCATAGGGATATGCCCAAATTTAATAAGAAAATGATAAGAAAATAATATTGACTTATTATTTAATAATGCTTACCAATTTTAAAAATAAAAAGACCAAATAAATGCTGACAAAGTTGTGGTGAAATTGGTCTATTCCACATAAACTGGTGAACTTGTAAATTTTTTTACTCATATGGAAAACAATACAGTAATATATTTCATTGACAGGTTTGTGGAAACTGCTACTTTAAGTGAAACCATGTATAACCAAACCATTTCCCCCCTTGTTGACGTTATAATGAAATAATGTTGAAGGAAACAACATTATTTTAGGACTACCTATGCCTTGTTTCTCTTAAAGTTGCAGTTTCCAGGAACCTGTTCACCCACATTAAGTGAAGAGTTACTGAATTTGACAACGCATGATGTGTGTGTGTGTGTGTGTGTGTGCACCTGTCTGTGTATATATCTGCTGTCATCAATAATTTAATGCTCATTTTTTCAATAGCTTTTTAAAACATGTTTCAAGAAAATTATTTTTAACTAAATCAAGATGTTTACTTTATTATTCAGAATAGAAAAAATGTAAACAATTTAAATACTATCACAGTGGGAGAGGTTTTATAAATTGTGTTGCTGCTACATTATGAAACTCCTTGTAAGCCAAAGAAAAGTAAATAATTGAACAAGTGAAAACACAGATGTCAATATAATGCATATGTTATATTCACAACTATTTTTAAGCTTATGCTTATGAATGAGTGAGACAACAAAGTCTGGATATAACATCTCAAAATAAAAATAGTTTTGTTATGGCGAGAACAATATTGATTTTAAAAAGTTGATGTCACTGTTAACACTTGTTTTAACAGACAAAAGAGGCACTAGATCTAAATGTTTCTTACAATGTAGATTTTCCTCTATTTTGAGTTATTCATTCTTTGAAATAATTTTCTATTAGTGATGACTAATTTGCACTGTTTCATCTGTATTCTCGCTTTTCTCTCGTAATCTCATCAGAGAGCTGAAGTGAAGACCTAATCAACAGACAGCGTGAAGCCCTGACCCAGACCATAACCTCCTCAACAGGACATTTATCAGCTGAGCTGAGAGGCCATGACCAGGGCTGCATGGGAGGCTGGGCACGAGGACTGAGATGACTGCATTCTGTCATTTGTACTAAAAATAGTAGTGTTCGTAGAAAACTAACAAAAACGATAAAAAATACCAATAAAAAAAAATCTATGGAAAAATACCCACCAAAACTTGCATCCTGCATCTTGCTTGGTCAGTTGATCTTTCCAAGAAAGGTAGACCCCTCAATATACTTGCTTCAAATGAAATCTTGTTTTTCTAAAAGTGAGACTCAGTCTTGAGATGCAGGGGGTTTTTTTGTTTGTTTGTTTGTTTATTTGTTTGCTTTCATTTCTCTCAAAATGAATGAAACACCTTCAACGTGTCTCTATCTTCACTTACAGTGACTTCATGACATAGCTCAACTTTGGAGAAAACTTAGAATTCTGGAAACCTCAAAGTACTTACCAGCTCTGCTTATGGCTGAAGTGTTCTCTTTACCTGTATGAAAGCTTGTTTGAGCATGCTTCAAAACATTTTTTTACACTATGAAAAATCACTTAGGAACCAACTCTACTTGCCCATTTTTATATTGACATCATTTCCCTATAGTCTCATCACCAATAACCTAATTGCATTATGGAACACAAGTTCAAATCACTTCAGCTATTCTATTAAGTGATTTAACTCAACATACCACACTATAATATAATGCATAACATTTTTTTCTGCTGAGTTCACGCAAGTTTCTTAAATCTTGCCATTTGTACATTTAGAAGACTTATAAAAATTACCTAATAGAAGACCTATGAGAACTAAGTGAGTCCATGTATTAATTGTACTCAGCACAGCAAATATTTATTATCATTATCACTTTCTGTAGTGGAAAAACAATTTCTGGTAAACCAAATCTATCGGAGCTGGGTAGCTGTTTTAAACACTACTGCATTGAAGGTAGAAACGCGATGAAAAACATTGTACTATACATTTACATTTTGGCTCTCAACATATATTAAATTTGCCTTTGTCAGAAATATAATTAACTTGAAATTTTTTTTCATTCAGTATTTGGAAGAAGTTGATTTTTGAGAGCAATGTGTTGATTTTAAACTAATATTAACATTAGTGCTTATTTATTAGTTCCTAACACAAAGTTATCATTCAAAATAATTGTTAAAATGAGCTAAAAAATAACTTGAGAATACAAACAAAAGTTTAAAAAACATTAATCAATTCCAATTTAGAGTCAGAGTAGAGTCTATTCTGCAGTGGAATCTGGGGAAATTCTTGGCACACTTAAAGAATACTTTGATGACCACTAAGTCATCTCCTTCAAAAGTCATCATGGAACAAACATACAGGCAGATACAAAAGTGAATAAACATATAAACATATAAATAATATAAAATATCAAATGGCTACATTAAAACAAATATAATCACTGCTTTGCAAAGCTAGAAATAATTTCAGCCATCATTAGATCTACTTCCTTCATTTTATAAATAAATTAGATAGAGTTCAGAGAAGTCAAATAACTCTCAGTTATACATTCATAGTTGGCAGAACTTAAATCCTAATACTGTGCTGCTTCTTCTCTTCTTCTTCTTTTAGGTAAAACAAAATTGTTCTATTACCCAGACTGGAGTACAATGGCATCATCACAGCTCACTGCAACCTCCAGCTCCAGGCTCAAGTGATCCCCCTGACTCAGGATCCTGAGTAGCTGGAACTGCAGACACTGGTCATCAGGCCTGGTTAATTTTTTAATAATTTTTTTTCTTTTTTTGCAGAGACAAGGATTTGACAATGTCATCCTGACTGGTCTCAAACTTCTGGGCTCAGGCCACCTTCCCACATCAGCCTCCCAAAGTTCTGGGATTATAGGTGTAAACCACTGCACCTAGACCCATTCATCTTCAATGTCATGTCCAGTAAAAGAAAGCAAAAAATGGAGCATGCTACAGATGTATAGGCAATGCTCAAGATTCCAATGTGATTTGTAAACCAAAGCACAAAAGATATGTTAGAACAGATTTTTCTTCTTCCTTTGTTAAAAAAATCAATTATATACATGAGTAGCCAATGGCAAATTAAAATGTCTTATATACTACATGTTGACTCCCATTAATAATTTTGTCTTTCAAGCCAAGTTTCAGTCAAAATTTCTGTAATTATAATTAAAACAATCTTTAAATAATTATTTATGATATTTTGTGACTGTACATGGACAGTCAAAATAATAAAATATTTTATCTTCACTCATCCTCCATGGTTTCATTATTAATTAGAAGTAGATCTTCTATTTGCATTAAATATGTATTATATATGGAAGTATTGATAAAATAACACTCTTATTTAATAAAAAGTGTTCATTTAATTCTTCACCATAGAAAATATGTTCAGTAAAAGGAAAAAAAGGGGATAAGCTCCAAGCATTAATCCAAGTGTCTTTTTCTTAAGAGCTAGAAGAGATTTCAGAAATTATTAAGTTTCAGTATCAATTTATTAATGAAGAAACTATGACCCAGAGATTATTCACAGCTGTAAGGCTATTAGAGCAAGAACAGAAATACAATTCTTACATCTTGCTTATTCTTTTCAGAGATGGTTGAATATATTTTAACACATGTATCTGAAAATTTAAAGCCCCAAGATCAGGTTCTCAAGTTGATAACTGCAAAACTATAAATCTTGAATGATTTTATTGACAATGTTACCCAAAAGAAAACATTTTAATCTAATTTTGGAAAGTATAATAAATAAATTAAAATCTCAGATACTTGCAATAGAGCTTATCTCAGCTTCCCACCTTAAACAGCATTTGCTGTATTTATTAATGCAGGTCTTATTGTAGAAGAAAGAACAAACCTAACAATTGCAATAAAAGAAGGTGATAATAAAAATGGGAGGATAGGTGGAAATAAATGTTTTATAATAAGCTTGATGTATCAAAAATAGACATGTCATTTTTTGAAAAGGAATAAATACATTATGAATGTGGGTAGTTACAATGGATTAAAGACAAACTCAAGGAGCATAATTTACTAGAAATAAAAAACATGGCATATTTAACCACGCATAGAGAGAGAGTCTTCTTTCATGCATATAATTAGCCTGGAGGTTCTGATGGGTAAGAGAAATAAAAATAAAAAGACATCTTTAATAAAAGATAAAGAAGAAGATCTGGTATTTTTGCTCAAACACCAGATGGCAAAGTCAATAAGCATGGGACTGCATATACACCAAGGGCGCCAAGCTCCTTAGGTATAATAAGATGAGGCAAAAAGTTCTCTATAAATGCCCCAGGTTAGCAACACACGCAAACACACACACACACACACACACACACACACACACACATACACCCTCAACAGAGAAAGAAACTGGGAGTGGCAGAGGAGGTACATGGACAGACATTACGTACATTCACTTATTTCACAGCTTCCAACAGTCACCATGCATCTCTCCTTGTTCAGGACACTTCCCGATTTTATTTCAGTCTACCCCATCATGGACTAACAGTTCAAGATCCTAAAAATGCGTCCACATCCCAGTCATTGAATTTAAAACCTATCCATATCACAAGCTTAAAAGGAGTGACGCAATAAATGTCATAAGGAGCTAGAATAAAAGAAAAGATACCAAACTCTGACAGATATCCATCTGGCCACCAAAGCTGTCTCCAGAAGTTCCTTAATACCAGAATTCAAAGACTGGTATTTGAATTTGAAATGACTGAAATATGGTTAATTTTTTCAGATATGTAAATAGCAGGTTATTTTCATTCTAAGTTTAATAATTTGCCTAAAATTAATAAATATGTATTTTGACCAGATGCTCATTGATATTACGGCAAATTATAATTCGTTTACTTCCAAGTTGTCTTCACATACAGGCAACAGGGTTAAACAATGCAGACACACCACATTCTGACACCACGGATTGTTTTAGGATAAGAAAACCAAACCTTCTTTGACTCAGAATGGGCTGCAGTACACATCATCTATCACTGTATATCACTAAAAATTCAGAGTGTGTCCCCATATGATTAGTTTTCTTACAGCCATGGAGAACAAATCAAAACAACTTATTTTCAGATGAAGAAACTGAAACCTAATTGGAGGACGTGTGTGGACCCCACAAAATCAACAAGAAATTAAAAATAGTCTTCTTTGTGTTGTGAACATTCCATATCCTCTTTTATCGCATTTTAAAAATATATTAAAAATTCCATAAATATGGATGATTGTCACATGTCAACTAAAAATAAAAGAGGAAAAACATTTCCCAACTACATTGCTGAGAACTGACACACAACACCTCATTCAGCGGCTTACATCAGTCAGCAAGGTGGGTGAGTTTCTCCTTTCATTTTTGATCTGATAACCTTGAGATTTTACACCACTTAAGTTTTATTACCTGGAAATTACATCTAATTTATCTCCACAAATACATTGGAATCGAATAAACGTAATGTAAATCAGTGATCAGGTGGCTTTAAGACCTCCTTTAATTAGATCTGTAGTAATTTGACTAGCAAATATATTACTGTGCAATCAAATTAATGTATATAATAATTCTAAAGTGGCTCCTTTGCCATTGGGAGGCTGTAGGTGTGCTGCATAGCAAGTAGTGTCAAGGTGCTCCCTGGTCTGCGGCTTTTCCAGTGAGGAAGTTTTCTTCATTAGGGAGTTAGTAACTAACTTTTGTTCCATGCATGTTCCCCCTCTGTATGGGTAACCCAAAGCCACAACATGCCAAAGATTTCCCATGTAGCTTTTCAGTTATGTCTTCTGCTAGAGATGTCTTGCCGCAGCCCACAAGCTTTTCTGTTATTAAAAATTCACATGGACTTATTTATAAGCTATCTCAAAGGGCTCCTGTGTTAGACTCAGCAGTCCACCTGACAGGGATGATGATAGAAGTCTGCAGAGGGTGAAAATTGATCAATGGCTCCTCCTTGTAAAGACACTCCAATATAGCGGCAAGAGTATCCAGTAGGGTGATCCTGAGCACTGAAGCTGTATAAACCCACACAAAGCGGGGTCTTATGGAGAAGGAGCGGGTCTGTCTTCAGCTCCAAATGCATTTGCAATCCGCCTTGCCACTCCTCACAGCTGTCTTTAGTAAAATGGAATTAATACTGCATCTTTCACCACAAGTTAATAATGCTATTCTTTTCTTCAAAGATCTTTACTCCAAAATGCTCAACACATCATATTCTGTCCACACCAGAGTGTTTTAATTTGTCTCTACTGGCAACTTGTTCAAAGCATACTCCAGGACCACATTACTATGACTACTCCTGCCTGTATTTAAAATTACCATTTGTCATCTGAGTACCCCATATTTACAGGTCTTCATTTGTCATCCTACTTAATACTCAAATTTTAAAAAGTAACCTGTGTGAATATTTTAGCCCCATTTTTCAGACAGGTTGTGTAAACCTCTTGGCCAGTTGGCTGACGGAGCTCAACCCAGATTTATCCAGCTCCAAAGACAGCATTGCACCTGTTCTGCAAGGCGTGCCCGGTCCGCAAGATGTCCGCAGTAGTGTCCTACATTAGGGTTTAAGAATTCTGTTTATATCCACTTCGTTCCGTTATAAATTCAACAAGTATTTTCGGAGACTTCTTGGTGGCAGGCTAGAAATAAAGACAAAAGACACAATGAGGAGGAAAACAGGCCGGGATCCTACCTCGCAGCGTTTACAAACCCGCAGTCACACTAATACATAGAAATTCGTAGCTGTGACAAATCTCAGGAAGGAAGAATGGGTATCTCTCAGGAAGGTAGGTATTTGCAGCACCCCGAGGGGCAGTAGGAAAAAGGCATTTTTAAAGAATGGAAAGGCCCGCTGAGCCAGGCTCGGCTGTGGCCTATGAGGCTGAGTGAAAGCAGCTGCGCGCCGGGAAAAACAGGACCTGCCACTGGGAGGAACCGCCCTGCTGCAAAGCAAAACTTCTTAGGCCGCCACCAGGAACCAGCACAACTCTCACCACTAGGTTTGGAAGGATAAATTATTAGCCTAAGCTTGCCCATATGGAAATAGAAATTGTAATGACTACCCAGCCCCATAGCCAGGCAGCAGAAGGACTTCAGGACCTGAAAGCCAGCACCGCACCACCACATTCCTCTGCCTCGGAATCGGCCTGCTGGGTCGGCTGCTTCGGGAAAACACACGCGGCTGTGTATAAGCTGAGACTATTCAGATGATCAAGAGCTGCTCCGTGACAGGGCTCCACTGGAACACCTCATCATAAGATGGGAGCCAAAGGATCAAAGAATGAGGGCACTACCAGAAGTGCAGATCATTTTTTCCAAAATTATCACTGACACGAAATAATGCATGAATGCGAAGTGTGAGAAATCTATCAGTCCTCGCCTCCTGTTTTTTTTCATTCTCACCTCCAACTCCATGCACGCCTTTGGAGAGATCTGCTGTAATCACCTCAGTCCCAGGGAATGCTGACAGTTTCATCCCCCAAATTGCTGCAGACTAGAAACCCAAAACACATACACATTAACTAGGTCCGTAAGTATGAATATAACCGCAAAGGTTTCCACAGGAGAGAGAGCCGCTCTGCAGCTGCTGAAATAAAAGATGAACTCGGAAATGTGACTCACTTTGGTGGAGATTTTCAAAATATCACAAAACTAATATGAAAGTGTTTATTCAAGATCCACATCCTAAATTTGTACAAAAATTCCTAGTCAGAAATCCTGTGCTCTGGGCAAATATCTTCTAAAGCACAGCCCAGTGGTGTTGGGATCGGGCCAAGGCTGCCTCAAACTCATTGTTTTGTTCCTGTGGAGACCCTCCGACTGACCTGCAAGCCTTCAGATTAGTGCTTTTGCTGCAATGACCTTTCTTCCTATAGTCATTTCTAAAAGGCTTCTTTAAGGTCCAGTGTAAATAATGAATATTTTAGCAAGCATCCCAGATGTCCTAGTCAGAATTACTTTTTCCTCTCTTCATTCCCATGAGACTTTTCTACTTTTACTATTAGACTTATCCCAATGTGACATTCTAGAAATCTGTGCTGTCTCTTCTATTCACTATAAGAAGAGCACCAGAAGGTCACAAAAGGGACTTTATCCACCCTCCCCCAACACAGAAGAGTGTACTAACACTGTATTTGTTGACTTTAGGTTTTCTTATTTTAAGAAACTAATTCTTATAGCTACACATTTACTTTCTTTATAATGATTTGTCTTCTGTACATGACTTTTAGAGTTGTGTCCTATAAATCTGAAGTCCCCAACCCCCAGACTGTGCACTGCTACCCGTCTTGAGGCCAGCAGTGGGCAAATGAGCCCAGCTTCATCTCTATTTACAGCGGCTCCCCACTGTGTGCGTCACAGCTGAGCCCCGCCTCCTGTCAGGTCCGCCACTGTGTGCGTCACAGCTGAGCCCCGCCTCCTGTCAGGTCCGCCACTGTGTGCGTCACAGCTGAGCCCCGCCTTCTGTCAGGTCCGCAGCAACAGCAGTAGATACTTACTGTGGGACTTATTCAACCTGCTCAATAAACTCAATCTTTTACTTCAGGGAAAAATGATAATGGTGTTCAATTTGGCAGATAATGTGGCTTCATTGAAAGCCAAAATGGAATTATGGGGCCATGAGTGAACATTGAAATTTTTGACATGTTTCAAAAATTAGCATAGATTTTGAAAGAGACTGGGCCAGGGTCATCTACTTCACCTTTCAGAAGAGTTCAAGCATTACTTCCAAGCCACAAAAGACCCTGGAACTGGGAAGGAATGGATCTTAACCCTTTTGTAAACGAGCCAGGTGAATGGACTTTGTCCATGCTAGAAGAGTATCAACTGCTTGTGATCACAAATGACGGTGGCCTGAAAAGTATGTTTGGGACAACTTCAAATCGCCAGGTATTTTGGAATAAAGTCAAGTTAGCATATTCAGAGATTGCTGCAAAAACACTGAAAGCATGCTTCCATTTCCAACATCCTATCTCTCCAAAGCAGGGTTTTCTGCAGTGACAGCAACCAAATTAGATTACAGAGTAGACTGGACTAAGTGGTACACCTCAAGCATCACTGTCTCCCATTCCTCCAGATGGGACAGTCTAATTACCGGAAAACAAGCTTAGGGCTCCCACTAATCATGTCTTATAGTGAGTTGTAGAATTATTTCATTATATATTACAATGTAAGAGTAATAGAAATAAAGTGCACAAAATGCAATGGGTTTGAATCATTCCCAGATGATCCTCCCATCCCTCCCATGGAAAAATGGTCTTCCGTAAAACTGGTCCCAGGTGCCAAAAAAGTGGGGTACCACTGTTATAACTGAAAATTAGGATATAGTTGTCTTAATGATTGCCAAATTCTTTATTGTCTCCACACGGTATCTACCATAATTTATTTAGCCAACCAAATTCTGAATATTCACACACACACAAAAAAAAAACATATAAAAAACTAAACTCTAGTCACACTAGATTAATCTCTAAATTAAAGGCACCCCCGCATGTTCATAATTTTGTCCCTCTCTCTGAACTATCAACTAATGTTGCTTGACTAATTGTGGGTTAGAATCAGAAACTCAACAATTTCCCAGAAGTACTTGGAACACAAAACAAAATAACCTCTAACGAAGTATTAATATATCCAAATACTTCAGATATTCTTTTCTTTCCTTTTCTTTTTTTTTCTTTTTTTTTTTTTTTTTTTTTAAGTCAAGTTCCTACTCTTTGGCCTTGGTAGAGCACAGTGGCATCATCAAACCTTGTTGAAAACTCCTGGGCTCATGCAATCTTCCTGCCTCAGCCTCCCAATTAGCTGGGACTACAGGAGTGCACCACCACAGTTGGATAATTTGTTCTATTTTTAGTAGAGACTAAAGGGTCTTGGTCTTGCTCAGGCTGGTCTGAAACTCATGAGCTCGAGCAATCTACCCACCTCAGCTTCCCAGATTGATAGGATTTCAGGCATGAACCACTGTGTGGAGCCTATAGGTGAGCTATTCTCAACCTGTGAGTCGTGACCCCTTTGCAACAATGAAAATACATCCTGCATATCATATATTTACATTACGATTCATAACAGTAGCAAAATTACAGTTATGAAGTAGCAACAAAAATAATTTTATGGTTGGGGGTCACCACAACATGAGGAACTATATTAAAGGGTCACAGCATTAGGAAGGTTGAGAACCACTGCTATAGATGATAAAATTAAAGGCAGAAGAACTCAAAAAATTGCAAAATACTTATCAAAGAAGAAGTCAGGATAGACTCCAGTTTGCTGCTGTCAAAGGTGTGATATTTATAAATATAAAATGTTGGCTTTAATAACTCAAGAAGATATTTCCACAATTCTGGTATATTTGTTGTATTTCGCTTTGTTATTATCAATTTTACTGGGGTGTAGTTTATGAGCCCTAACTTGCATCTATTTTAATTATACATTTCTATGAGTTTTGAAAACATAGACATTTGTGCAGCCACCACAGGGAGTTATGGAGCATTCCACAATCACTGAAACATTTCCTCGGGCCCCTTTGCAGTCCATACCCTCTCCACTTTCCAGGCCCAAGTGACCACTCATCTACCTTCTGCCATTGTAAAATAGTTTTACTTATTTCAGACTTTCATTTAAATAAAATCATCTGGCATGTACTTTTTGTCTAGTTCTTTTTGGTTAGCATGTTTTTTGAGATTATTCATGTTGTTGCTTATATCAGTAGCTCATTTTTTTAACTAACAAAACTAGACTTTTATTTGGATTTCACAGATTTTTCCATTAAAATCAACTGATCATTTGGAAGGATAAATTAATTGCACTGGTCTGGAAAAAGCATAGATATGAAGACAGACGAGTGTAATTTGAACTGCTATTAATTCCTAGTTTAACTTACACAGGCTGTGCATGACTTTAGAGACTTTGTTAACACCCATGAACTTCAGATTCCTCATCAGTGTAGTAAGGCTGACAACCCAGAGTGGTGTTCAGATTGAACTCCACAAGAACTCAATAAATTATAGCTAAATGAAATTATAAACGAAGGAGAAAATGTAGGGTGTCTCCAAAGTTACCCCTGAAGTCACCATCCATAAGGAAAATGGAAATTTGTAACTAAATGTACTTTGTATATAAAGTTTTCACTACAGAACTTTAGAAAGAGTTACAAAATATACTCTGTATTTGGCCACCACTTTGTAAAATTTTGTAATGAATATTTTGTAAATAAAGGTACATATTGCTATAATTACCCATCTTCTTTATATATGGTGACTTCTGGGACAGAGTAGACTAATATAAATGACATGAAACACTAAGAACCCACATAAGGCAAAGATAACAAAAGTGATATCATTCTTTTATTAAATTAACAAATACTTATTGAATGATTACTTTGTGCTAGAAATTGGTGCTAGGGATTCAATATTACCTCTACAGAACTTACAAGCTGATACAAAAACAGAAAATATATTAATATTTTATGTAAGGGGGCCAAGTGGTAATGGGTACAATGAAGAAAAATAAAGTAAGCAGGTTAAGGAGACAGGGTTAGAGGATGTTACATGCCATGACATTTGCACACTAAGTATCTGTCTGAATGAATTAAGGAAGCAAGTCATGGTTTGGGTGAAAGCATTCAAATTAAAAAGAAAAGGAGATTAAAATGCCCCAAAGATGGTGTGAGTTTAGTATGTTTGGAGCAAAGTCAAGGAGTCCTTCAGGACCAAAGTAAAGAAAACAAGGAAAAGAATCACAGGAAATGCAATGGAGAAGTAACAAGAGGCCCATCTGCGTGAAGTTGTACAGACACTTCCAAGATTTTGAATTTTATTCTAAATGTAATGGGCCACAAGATATTCTTTCAGCAGGAAAGTGACATGACCTGATTAATGGCAGAAGAGATATACAGAGAAACACATCCAGGTAGAACACACTTTTTTTTTAAGGTAGATGTAAAGGTAAGGTAAAGGTAAAGTAAGCGAAATCCAAAAATGTCAGAAACAATAAAAATCTATGCTTTGAGTTTTGGAGCTGCACTTGCCCTGTAATTGTCTGCCTGCTTCTGGAAGATCAGAGCTGAATGTACTGAGGATAGGACAAAAACCAAACAAGCAAACAAACAAAAACAAGCAGTCTAATCGGAGATAAATAAGAACGTTGAAGGCCCAACAGTGTAGCACACTCATTGTGTGAAAATACCAGAAAATAAAACATCAAAGGAGGAGACTATAGAGGCAAGACAAAGACTTGAATTTGATCCTGAGTATTATGGCAACAAAGAAAAAAAATTACTTACTGAGTGTCATAAACCAGCACGGAGAAGGGGAGAGAACCAGAGTGGAATTGGTGGGGGACTAAGAAAAATACAGCGTAAGAGAAGAGACAGAAACAAAGGATGGGCCTGGGAGGACTGACTGAGCTGATGGCTGCAGCCAGCATTGAAGCACAAAATCAGCTTTATTTTATAGTATCTGTGCAGGGTTGTCCAGGGGGAGGTAGCATAGACAATATGGGGAAATAGCATAAACAAAAGACATAGTTTTGGTCTTATAGTACAATAGGAAAATGTAAATGACTTTAACAAAGACAAATCATCTTGTTAATGGTTTCTACTCAACTTTGTTAACATATGACAAGAGGCAAGAAGGGAAAGATCACCATGATCCCAGCATAGTTAACAAAACAAAGGAAGAACTATGTGACTTGGTGGTTACTACTTAACTTTGTTAGCATATGACAAGGAGAGGCAAGGGAAAGATTACAGAGTCTCTGCATAGTTAATGAGACAAAGAAAGGGCTACATGACTTCTGGAAGAGGGAGCATGAGAAAGGAATATGGCTATTTTGGGAACAGAGGAGAAGCAGTTGGGGGTTCATTCCCTGAATGTTCCCCAGGCTGTGAGGGCCTTGCCATCTCACAGCCCGCTCTCCACAATTGAGGTTACAGGCTCACATCCACACAGGCTTGGCTCTGATTTTGTGATAGCTGACAGCCCAAAAAGCACAAATGAAAACTTTATCACCAATGTTCCTGCTCGGTCCTCGCACCAGGCAGAAGCAAGTGAGTGAAGATACATGGAACTCAGGATTCAAATAATTCTCACAAAGTTTCAAGGAATGTGACCTCACTATAAAAATTTACTGAGGTATAAGAAGTCAATAATATGATCCTCAACAATAAAACAAACTGTAGAAAGAAGAAGGAACATATTAGAATTGTTCAGTACTTTAAATATAAAATAAGTACTTTTGCTATGTGCAAACAAATTAAAGGAGAGAAATAAAAGCATGATGAAGGAAGAAGAATATCAAAATTTACAGGTAGACTTGAGAAAACTTAACAAACAAATAGAACTGTGTGACAAAAACAAACACAAGCAAGGTCATGGATTAACAGCATGCTAGAAAGTTCTAGGAGAAAACTGGAAAAATCATCTAACAATATTACAAAACAGACAGTGCAAAGACAAGCAGATTAGATTTGAACTTGGAAGAAGAGCAAGAAGGACTAATAAAAGATTAATTGAGAAGGAAAGAACAGTAAAAGATGAAGGTTGATGATTTTCCAGAATTAAAAAGTACAATTTGCAAACTCTGAAACTCTAATAAAACCTAAGCAAGAGAAATTAAATATAAACACATAACAAGAAATAGCATAACGCAAATACAAAATACAGAAGAGAAGAAAATATTACAAGCAGCTGTATTTTTTTTCTTTTTCTTTAGTTTCTCTTTTTGTAGACAGAGTCTTGCTATGTCACCCTGGGTAGGATGCCAGGGCATCATTGCTCACAGCAACCTCAAACTCCTTGGCTCAAGCAATCCTCTTGCCTCAGTCTCCCAAATAGCAGGGACTACAGACACCCTCCATGAGGCCCAGCTAGTTTTTTTCTATGTTTAGTAGAGACAAGGTCTGGCTATTGCTCAGGCTGGTCTTGAACTCCTGAGCTCAAGCAATCCACCCACCTCAGCCTCCAAAGTGCTCGGATTACAGGTGTGAGACACTGCATCCAGTTTAGGAGCAGCTGTTAATTTTTTAACGTATACAAAGTTAATACAAAGTAAATATAATTATCCTGAAAATCAATTTCTCAATACTTTATAATAGCAAATAAAAGGCTATAATTATAGATATGAGTAAAATAGTCAAGCTAAAATTTTGTACTATCAAATAATCTTTCAACAGCAGGATTAAAGTATAAATATTTTCAGACTCCAAAACAGAGAGTTTACTACAAGTGGTTCATAAAAATTATTTCTAAGGAATCTACCCAAGAAAGAAAAAGTGATCAAGAAAAAACATCAGGGATTTTAAAAAATGGTATATAAACAAAAATGGGAAATTGAGTAATGAAACCATACAAGTATTGACTACATTATAAAAATTATAATACCATAGCTATACAGATGATAAACATATTCCACAGTTTACATATACCACATTTTGTTAATCCACTCATGAATTGATGGGCACATGGGTTGATTCCACATCTTTGCAGTTGTGAATTGTGCTGCAATAAACATTTGAGTACAGGTGTCTTTTTGATAAAATTACTTCTTTCCTTTGCATAAATACCTAGTTGTGAGATTGCCGGATCAAATGGTAGATCTACTTTTTGTCCTTTGAGGACGCTCCATACTGTTTTCCACAGAGACTATACTAATTTGCAACCCTACCAACAGTGTAATAAGTGATCGTTCCTGTCTGCATCCATACCAGCATCTGATATTTTTGAACTTTTTAATAGAAGTTTGAAGAAGGATGAAATAGTGCCTTTTGCAACAATTTGGATGGAACTGGAAATCATTATCCTAAGAGACCTGTCCAAACAATGGAAAAACAAACATCACATGACCTTATTATTAAATTGGAACGAACCAGTGAGCACATGTGTACTCAGAGGGAAATAAAACTCAGGGGAAAGGAAGTAGGGGGAGGAGGGAATGGACAAAATCCAACTTAACAGGGACAATGAACACTATCTGGGTGTTCTACACCACACTTACATCACTGACTTAAGCATAACAAAAATGATCAAGGTAACCAAAAAGATTTGTACCACATAATAGTTTACAATAATAATTCAAAAGGAAAAGAAAAAAGAAGATCAATATAAAATGTAAGGGGAAACCTTATATATGCTGCATATACTAACCTCAGAAAGCAGTGGAGACAAAACTGACAACAGCAAAAAGGCTTTACTATCATATGTTTCCATTCACACAGGGATAAAATTCGACTCTTTGTAAACTCAACAAAGACTCAAAATGCTGAAATCAAAGGCTGGGCACAGTGCCTCACACCTGTAATCCCAGCACTCTGGGAGACCAAGGCAAGTGGATTTCTTGATCTCAGGAGTTCAAGACCAGCCGGAGCAAGAGCAAGATCCCATCTCTACTAAAAACAGAAAACTTAGCTGGGCTTGGTGGTAGGGGTGCACACCTGTAGTCTCAGCTACTCGGGAGGCTGAGGCAAGAAGAGCGCTTGAGCCTGTGAGTTTGAGGTTGCTGTGAGCTATGATGACACCTCAGCACTCTACCCTGGGCGACAGAGTGAGTCGGTTTCAAAAAACAAACAAACAACAACAACAACAAAACGCAGAAAGCAAACATTTATAAATTTCAAGGAGAAATTGATAAAAGCTCCAAGGTAGTGAGAAAGATGTGCACATTTCTATCAATAATTGAGAGAGTAAGTAGACAAAATAAAAAGGATTACAGAAAAATTAAAAACTTATAATCCATGTGCTTAATTTATTTGGAATATACAGAATCACAACACCAACTAATGGAGAACATTTTTTTTTTTAAGCACATGGAACATTTTCTAAAACTAGGCCAAATTGACTAGGCCAAAAAGACAAGTCTCAAGACATTTAATAGAATCTGTACCAGAACATTTGTATTTTGGGGCCATAATACAGTTATATTAGGAAATAATAATAGGTTAAAAACAATATTCTTAGTGAAATTTTGAAATAAAGTTCTTAATAAGTCATGTGTTAAAGAAGAAAATATGATTGAATTTAGGAAATAGTTACAACCATGACAATAACACTTTTTTAACCTTTCAGAAAACAGTCAAATAGTTACTTAAGAAGATTTTGTACTTGAATACTAATTTTACTCAAAAAAAAAAAGCTGAACATTAAAAAGGTGCATACAATATTTGAAAAAGAAAAACACTAGAATTAATACACAGAAGAAATTAAAGAAATACAAAATTAAAAGATTACAAATAGAGAGGAAAAGCACATTTTAGTCATTCATTAGGATTACAAAAAGAATATAACTCTAAGTACAGGAAAAATCAAGATACAACAAAGGAGTATTACGAGTAATTTTATGTCAAAACATCCAAAAAGAAGAATTTCACCTTAAACATAATCAATAAACCTAAATTGTCTTCGCAATGATGTTCAATCAGTTACAAAAAAACTCTCTACAAAAGAAATGCCAGGCTAAAATATTTTATAGCCAAATTGTAGCAATTTTTCAAGAAATAGATTATTCTAATTTACACAAAGTCTTATGATTATAGAAGATGGAACACTTCTACACTCATTTTTAAAAGCTGGTAAGCTCTTGATTACAAAATGCGATGAGAAAAATGTGAAAAAGAACTACTGTAGGCAAATATTTCTCATGACTGCATATGTAAAAATTAAAAAGGTAATTTTAAATCCAAAAATGTATTTAGTAAGATACTTGGTTATTGACACATAAAAATATAATGAAATAAAAGATCAGAGTGGAGAAGTCAGAAACAGATATATACACATATAAATTTGCTAAATGATGTTGAAATTGGTGGGGAAAGGATGGTATACTCAAAATATAAGTTGAAGATGAATAAGTCTGATAAGTCAACCCCTCCACACCTAAATAGCTAACTTAGAGAAACTCTGACATGAGTTTCTTGTACAAGGTTCTTGTATAGAACCTGTACAAGTAGGATATGCAAGAATATTCTTGGAAACATTGTCCCTAATAGAAAAAAGAACTGAGTAAATAAATACACAAAACTAAAATGTTCACCAAAGTAGAACAGATAAACAGATCTCAGCATCATTGTCAAAGAGATAATAAATAGCAGTTAAGTGAATAAATTGCGGTTGTAAACACCAATATGAAAGAAGTTCACACAACAATTTCATAGGAAAATGTTCCATATTATGCACAATAGAGCGGCACCTGTGGCTCAATGGGTAGGGCTCAGGCCCCATATACTGAGGGTGGCTGGTTCAAACCTGGCCCCAGCCAAACTGCAACAAAAAAATAGCCAGGTGTTGTGACGGGCACCTTTAGTCCCAGCTACTTGGGAGGCTGAGGCAAAAGAATCGCCTAAGCCCAGGAGTTGGAGGTTGCTGTGAGCTGTGTGACGCCATGGCACTCTACCAAGGGCGATAAAGGCTCTGTCTCTACAAAAAAAGAAAAAAAAAAATTATGCACAATAAGAAATACGCTTGTTTGAGAATCTAAGTATGTCTGGAAAAGCATTCAGCAGAAAAAAGATTGGGATAACATTTTTTTTCCTTTTTTTTTTTCTTTGAGACAGAGACCCCCTCTGTGCTCTGGGTAGAGTGATTAGGATCAAATGATCCTCTTACCTCAGTCTCCTGCGTGGGTAGGACTACAGGCCCCCGCTACAATGCATGGCTAGTTTTTTCTATTTTTAGCAAAGATGGATCTCACTCTTGTTCAGGCTGGTCTCAAACTCCTGAATTCAAGCAATCCTCCCTCCTTGGCTTCCCAAAGTGCTAGGATTACAGGAAAGAGTCACCACCCATGGCTTCCTGTAACACTTTGAATAGCACTGGCCTCTGTGATGGAAAAGGGTGATAGAGTCAAGGGGACATACAAAGCTTTCAAATTACATTCAAATGTAGTAAATTATATAGTAACATATGGCCTCAGTTCCTCACCGACTTCATCAGAAATGCTCATTTTCTCATCACATAGATTTCTCCATAGAGCGGCCAGGACACGGTGGGGAGCTCCCTCCTGCAGGAATGAACAATCCAGTAGACAACGAAGTAGAGGCTATAATGTCCCTTACGACAGCCTTGGAAGCCATCTCCTCTATTCTACTCTAATCTACCCTGACACACGGTGGTGGGGATGGGGTAAGGGCAGGGCCATCACTGAAGCTGACCTCTACAGTTGTATAAACATATATTCGTTCCTTTTTATTTCTTTTCCTAATTTACTTTGTTTGGGGTTTCTGTGACTGGCAACCAAAATAGTGTTCAACCTAATATATAATCACCAACCAAGCCCCTCCCTAAAAACCAATACAAAGTAAAATAAAAAAGCCAGCTCCATTCTTAAACACCTATAAAATATAAGACATAAAGAATACATTAGGGAAAAACCCAAATACATTAGTAGTGTTACTATATGTGACATTTGATCACTTTTAGTCTTTCTGAGTTTCCCTTTCAACTTTAAAAACATCTGGACCATACATTCCACCACTTGTGTTCAAGAGAACACAAACAATATTATTTTTAAAATGAAGATAGCATTTAAAAGTTCACACATATTTCATATGCACTTTTCTGTTCAATCATTATAATAATCCTGTGATGCAGATAAGTTAGGTACAGCATTGAGCATTTTTCAGATGAGGAAATAAAATCCGATGTTGGTGTAACCGAGCTGGTCGAGTTGCACGGCTGTGGGTCTAGGATGTTTCCATAGCCACGTCTTGCCAATTGCTTTTCACCTCTGTACCCTTGCTCAGGCCTGTGTCCAGTCAAAGGCATTTTTGCCCATAATAAATGTCTCCAACCTGTTTCAGCAGTAGGTCTCTCCTGAGAATGTAACTAAATTCCGTTGCCACTTCTGAACAGGCTTAGCAAACTAATGCAAATTGCACTCTGTTTTGAATATTCATTAAGTTAAGGCCTTCATTTATGGAAAAGTGATACATTAACTATACTTTCAAGTCTATGTTTTCCTAACACCACATTGTAAGTTTATTTAGTAAGAGACAGAAATTGGCTGGTATGTCGGAAATGAGGATAGGAAAAAAACTCTTCTAGTTTTCCATTATAAGATGTTGACATTTAACAGAGGTAATGCTGTGATGGGAAGCTATCAGAAGTTGGGAGAGGTGGCAGGCTAGTGTTTTTCCTGAAAATCATCAGAATTTCATTTTGCTCATTTTCTCACAAGGAAAAGTGGACATCTGTAGAAGCAGAGCCTATGTTATAAGGTGCAGATTGACAGAGCAAGGTTTATGGACCTAACGTAAGCTTTCGCTAGTGTTCTTAAAACATAACTTGAAATGACTTAATGTGCGATCAAGTCAGAAATTTTCATTTTAGGCTTTGTTGTTTTCATAACTGACCTATAGAATGCATTAAATTAACCAATGGGGAAAAGTAATAAATTCCTATAAGGCCTTAAGACGTGAGCTGTGCTATCGTTTCTGTGAAGTTAATTACTTCTTCTGCTTTTTGGCTGAAATCTCAGGCCCTTTTTTAATCTCCCATATAAATTTCTTTCACTTTCTTCCCAAGATACCACTACATCTTCCTCAGCCACAATAAGCTCTTACACATTTTATAAAGCATTATCATCCCAGGAGAATTAACTCTCCTCTCAGAAAAACCATTGAAAATAGAGAAGGAAAAGGACGTTGATTGTCCTTCTCTGGTGGCAGTAGCTATTTTTCCCCATTAAAGAGAAGTGATTCAAAGAACAAAATTCAGGTACTCCTAGCCAGGCAAATCAACCCGCAGGAAATTATGTAGTAAATTATATAGTAACATGTAAGCTTTGTGTGTTGATATATGGAAAGTACATCAGCCTAAGTGAGTTGAAATGACTTATCACCAAGGCATTGTATTTATTTAAAAATATTAGGTGATGAAACTGAAAAACCAGAGCATTTTTATAAAGATGCAATTTTACTCTTTTAAAAGTTATTATCAACTGATTGTTATAACTCATTCCCCACTAGCAATCTTTTCTTCAGCCTCAATCTTCTCATATATCATTGTTCTCAGCAATCTATAGCAAGGTGAGATAAAGTGTATGCACAGAAGAGTAAAATGCTCAGGACAGAGAATTGGGAACTGCGATGCTGCAAACTGCAACTAAATGGAAATCTTACAAAAGCTCAAAATTCAATGAATTAATGTTTGGAGACAAGAATTAAATGAAAATGAAAAAATGCCCTTAGCATGAAAGTAGATGCGTCAAAATTATCTTGTCAAAGTGCCACTCATCTATCAACAGCTGAATTTGCAAATGAATGATTGCAAATGTTTGCATATAGAATCTGATAGAGAAATCTGCAGAGAAAATAGATTAATTACAAATGAATGCAACATGAATGAATCTTAGAAAAATAATTTTGAATGGCAAAAAATGTGCAGAAGAATATAAGTATTCAATTCGATTCAATCACATAGAATTCAACGAATTGTTTTCCTAAACAATATATCATTTAGAATGTATCAGAAATTAAGCTATGTAGAAAAAAAGAGAGTAATAAATCCAAAATTCATTATAGTGGTTATATATGAGGGTGAATTAGATAGGACCAGGCCTCAGAGAGGAACACAGGTGATCTCAAACGAATAGATTTTTTCCTAAGTTGGGTGGAAGGTCTATGCGTGCTCATTGTACATTATTTTTAAATTCTCGCATGTATTTTAAAAATATTTTCTACATTTCATCTATAGGCCTCACACTTTTGGATCTGGACTTTAAGAGGGATGTTTAAGGCATACTTCTGGGGGTTACTTGCTGAAATTGTGCCCATCATGAGGCAGTTAACCTGGAAATGAGGATGCTACTGATTTCTGGGAAAGCCAGAGCATCAGGAATTCCTAGGGGAAAAGCCAAGTCTACTTTAGACAGTTGTTTTTAATAGTTTATATTCGATAGACACTGTCATTACTTTTTAAATAAACATTTTCTAGAAATCCACATTTTGTAGCACAATAATATTGGATGACCTCATCTTGGCCTATATGAAGTCAGGAGTATACTAGACAATCTCTAGTTTTATACACTAATCATAAATTTATCAGAAATGAGTGATTTATGATAATCACTCAAACTAAAGGCATTGACACGGACAAGTGAAAATGCACATATTCCTCTTTTATAAGTCAATCGCTAGATAAAGTTCTTTTTTTTTTTTTGTTTTAACCGAGCGTCTGAATATTCTTAGTTGCTTCTCATGAAAGATGATTTAAACGTGTATCTAAATTTCTGGTTAATTATTATAAACCTGATATCAAATTTACCTACAGTATTCAACAATATTCAAGAAGAATTTAATCTTCTAGATACTGGGAGAGAAAAACTCCTCAATAATACGTTTCATATGTAACTCCCTTTACTATCCAATATTTATCTTAGATGAGAAGGTTCACAAAAGTGTTCATACAAAATGCTTATTATGAAAAAACTATTCATGAATTTCAAAAATTTTTGAACCAAAATAAACTTGTACTAACTTTTAACTTATCTAAACAGGATCTATTGTAGCTTGAGGCACTAAAAAAGATATCTTATCAGTTTGAAAAGAGCCCCTATCAGAGCACAATGTGATAGGCTAAAATTGAAGCAAGAACAAACTTAGAATTTAGAGTGAAGTGAGAGAGAAATAATGAGGAGAATTTCCCAGATAAATGAGCAGTTTATACCTGGATAACTGGTTTTAAGCAGTGATGAAGTCATGTTGAAGATAAAGCCCATAGTGGCAAACCATCATATCAATTTGTGAGGAAACCATTAATTTGTTCATGCTCTAATAGGTCCAAACATTAATAACAGAAACAATAGTCAACACCACTGACGTCTCAATTGATTCTGCTTATACAATTTTTAGTGAAAAATTCATGTTAGGCAAACTTTTCACTTGATGGGGGCCCAAACTGTTGCATCCAGGTCAGCTGCAGAAAAGACCAGGGCTTTCAATAAAAATTTTAAATAAATTAGATTAAGCTCTTAAAGCGTTTCTTCAGGGAATTGTAACAGAAGATGAAACATGGCTTTACCTGTCCAACCCCGAAGACAAAACACAAACAAGGCAATAGCTGCCAAGAGGTCGAAGAGGTCCAGTCAAACCTAAAGCAGGTTTCTCAACAGCAAATGTCATGACAACAGCAAATGTCGTGATAAACATTTTGGGGCCAGGGAGGGAATGCTCAAGACATTTTGCTTATTGGCTTTACGTAGGGCCAAAGAATAATAACATCTTCTTATTATGAGAGTGTTTTAAAGATGTTAGCCAAAGCTTTAGCAGAAAAAGTTCTGGGAAAGCTTCACCTGAGTTCTTCACAATGATCCTCCTCCTCCTTCCTCTCCTCAAATTAGGATGATTTTGTGAAAGTTTCAGTGGGACATCAGTGGGCATCTACCTTACAATCTTGATTTGGCACCTTCCAACTAACTCTTGCTTTCTATTCTTAAAAATAATCTTTAAGGGGCATCAGTTTTTCTTCAGTTAATAATGTAAAAAAGACTGCATTGACATGGTTAAATTCCCAGGACTCTCTGTTCTTCCGGGATGGACTGACTGGTATCATTGCTTATAAAATTGTCTTAAACTTAATAGACCTTACGTTAAGAAATATGTATTTTATTTTTATCTTTTAATTGCATTTTCCAGGAACTCATGGCATTGCCATGTGTGTGTATGGGTGAGTGTGTGCACATGTACACATGTCTATACACATGTACATACGAAAATCAAAGAGAAAAATCACAGAATCTTAAGAGAGGGTAGTAAGTCAAATTTTAAGAGTCCAAAATGTCATTCCATGACTGTAAAGTATACAATATTCTGACTCCGATAAACATTAGGGAGGGTGATTAGAATGAAAGAGTCTATGTTATATATTCTATTGACAAATGCACTATGCTCACACAAATGTGTGCAACAGTATCGCATACTGCATTAATTAGCCAAAAGGCTTTGCCTATATTTAGCCAGTAAAATAGCAATCATTTATAACTTTTTTTTAATTAATTCACATCTTTACCTGGATATTAATCATCTTTAGGGCACCACCAACATTCTTCATCCCTTTCAAAGACTCTTTTAATGTAGACCAAATCCAGTGTATCAAATGCAAATGCCACATCATTCAGAGGAGTACAGTTCACCTGATAACAGTAACCCATTGGGAGAAGCAACAAAGGGACAAGTCATTTCTACTAAACTCTCCTTTGTTATATAATTTATTAAGTAGGGGAAGATTATACAAATCTAGGGGGAGAGAACACTGATCTGGATTACTAAAATGCTTCCCTGAAATAATCCAAGTTCTAGGTGAATGGTATGGTTAACCCACATCCCTGGTACTGTACAAGAAAATCTCTGGGCTAAAGTTTAAGATTCTGAACCTGAAAGAAATACATCACAGTGTCCTAATCGTGCTAGTAGCCATATCTCCTAAATTTTTGGTTGTTCTTTCAACACTGGGATCCTTCAAGATAATGAAAAAGGTCTAGAATAATACAGGTCAATGAAGCCTGGTGGTCCTTCAGTGTTGATCCAGCAAGAAATTGGTCATAAAAATGTAAGAATTGTTACAACTGAGAAAATCAATGAGGTCAGTCTGGCTTTACTGTAAACATAACATCATCCAAGTCTTTACATTGCTTTATTGGTTGTATGAAAGTATCAAGAAATATTTCTCTTACAACAAAATACATGTAGTATATATATTATTATATCTTGCAATGAATGTATGGTTTTCTAGTTAAGAAAACATTCATTATGTCCATCAGGACTTTGAGAAACCTCTTTTTGTTAACATAATATTTGTCATAAGATTGTGCATCTGCAAATTCGTTTCACTAAATGCCAAAGCAGGGATTTCTAGAATTTCTATGTAATTGTTGTTACATTAAGCAAATATCTCTTTCTTATAGATGAAGATTCTAATAATTAGGTATTAGCAAACATGAAAAGATGAATTTGTTATTTTAATTCCTGCCTTAATCGAGTCACCAAGTGAGGCCCTCCAGTTCCTATGAAAGAAGATTTTAAGCAGGGAAAAAATAGAGGTACAATACAAATAAAAATCTGTCTGGATGGTTTGGAAAAAGTAGCAGTCACTCCAAATGCTTCTTCCCAGAGTATAGCATCTGGAATGCCACTGCTATGCCTTAAGTCTTATAATTCTGCCATACGACAATTGTCGCTTAAAGGTATAATGATGTTGTCCTCAAAAGCACTGGACTTGACTCTTTGTGATCATACTTCATTTCTCATTAAATTAAAGCGATGTTTTTCACTTACAGCTAGCAAGAGGTAATCCCAAAATGTACATTAAAAAGCAGAAATTTCCTGGTAAGCATGGGCATTCACGTAGCTTGTGGTGTGTGTGGCTGAGTGTGTTTATGAATGAGTGAAGGACTCCGTGACCTGCCTCTAACACTGTGTTTGGGAATGTGTGGGTCACACTAGGACATTCAGCCACACTTCCGGCATTTGCTTACTCCCAACACTTCTGGGCAGAATTAGAACAAAATCAGAAAACAATGAGCTAGGTTAAATGTGTCTTTTTAAGGAGAAACACTAAGGTATCTGCAATGTTGGTCAAATACCTTTGAAAATAATCTTATTAGACAAAATGTTCAAAACACAGTGGGAAAGGACAAATTGCCGGTTGTGCTCTGAAAACCCTTGTTCCAAAAATGCCTGTATCACAATATCTATAAATGAGATTTGGAAAAAATATTTCGTGGAGTTAGTACATAGTGATTTGAAACTTAACTGTAAAGTAATTTTGATGCATACAGCACATTAACCTGCAAAAGAAAATGTATTGTGTTCCTCTTTTAAAAAATCATTATAAGTGTTTGGCTCACCCCACTACAGTGAACAGTTCCTGGGAATGCATAAGTTACTGTTTAATAGGTGCATAATTTTACAATCAGTCCCAGCCATCTGCTCTCCTCTCTAATTATGAATTCAAGAAGGACATGATTCACTACACATGGTACAAAAGGCTGATGGAAAGGATTTAAGAATTATATATAGATTATTTCTAAAGTATTTCTATTTGAGATAATGTCGTTATCAGACTCAAACTACAAATAAGGAAAATTATTAGCTCGCCATTGATAAATAGTAAATGCTTCTAAAAGAAAATTGAAATTGAGAGAAAAGCTTTTTATTAGATCCACGTTTTTGGTCTCCAGCTGGCCAAACATTTTTTTTAATACTGAAGTATGTGGCTATAAGCTTGTTGGAATGTACTTGGGAATTTCTTTCTCATTTCTTTATCCTTTTCTTTCTGTTTTTAAAATATTTTTAAGGGAGAAGGGATGCCAGGAAACTCTTCTCCATTTATTTGGCACTGTTTCCCGGTGTGAAATTGACAAGAAGTAGCACGAAGCTAATGACAGGGGAAAATGAAAATTAACAACACAGGAAGGGTATCTTTGAATTTTTATTTTGACTAAGATAAATATTTACCGCTTTGTCTTACCTTTCATTTGTCAGGGAGACAATATAGCTTATACTATAAACTCTCACAGGAAGGATTCATTGTCTTTAATACAGTGAGATAACCATCTGCACATACATATCTTCAAGATCCTCTCCAGCTTGTAGAAGGAAGGGCTGATGAATGGAAATAAGGCCTCATAGAACAAATGGAAGAGAATGGCTTTTCTTTTTTATGGGCAACATTAAAAATAGGATTACTGAGCTAATTCCCCAAACAGAACAGCATTTATATACCTTTAGCTTTGAATAATTTCACATTTTCATTCTTAAAATTAAGAAAGATACCAGACAAGCTTATATAGTGCATTTTTTTTGTGCATTTCAACAACAAAGATCACATTTATCAAATAGGAGCAAAAATATGAAGGGGGAATCAACATAGTTTTTTAAAAGCTACACAAAGAAATCTATCCTGTTGTTCTATATGTTTTATCACAGAAAAAGAAGAAGGTTGGCAGAATTTTTTGCTACTGTCACATTCTATGACCCAAATTTTCGTCAGAAATGGCCTCCAATTGTGACTCCTAGTCTCAGAACCCAAGATTTACTTCTAAGTGCTGCTGCGCATGCATCCAGAAAGAGATTCCTAGGTAGTTTTCATTTTCTGTCTTTCCCACAGGCGAGTACAAATCTCCCTGAATTCTTATTAGCCTAGTAAACAGATCAAACACACTTAATGGGGGAGGAGGATGGTAAGCTCTCACCAAGGTGCACAATGTAATGGTATGCAGCACACCCTGGGTGAAATTTAAAAATACATTAAAAATAAAATATAATAAAATATAAAATAATAATTGAAATTAGCCAAAACAAACAAACAAAAAAAAAACCACTGAATGAAAAATAAGCTTTAGAAAACACAAGAAAAGGTAAGGTGTCTCCATTTTCCATTTCATGTGACATAATCAGTATATTTCCTTCCAAATGTTCCCTGTTTATCTTGAGGAATTGAAAAGAAACATCATTTAAACACTAATAAAATTTTGGCCTGACAAACTGAACAATTTTTAAAATATAAAAATATTCACTATAAAAAGAAAGTAGCAAGGGAGGGACCTTGGTACGTGTACCTAAAAACACTTCTGGGAGAGAGGCATATTGGTTCATTTTTGTCTAGACAAGAACTTCTCTGTCTTAAAAGCCTGTTAATAAACTTCGTTCTATATGGCTCAATGCCTATAGCACAGTGGTTATGGTGCCAGCCACATGCACCGAGGCTGGCGGGTTTGAGCCCGGCCTGGGCCAGCTAAACAACAATGACAACTACAACAAAAAAATAGCGGGGCATTGTGCCGGGTGCCTGTAGTCCCAGCTACTTGGGAGGCTGAGGCAAGAGAATCGCTTAAGCCAAGAGTTGGAGGTTGCTGTGAGCTGTGACGCCATGGCACTCTACCAAGAGTGACATAGTGAGACTCTGTCTCAAAAAAAAAAAAAAATTAATTCCATTTGACTCCTTAATCTTATTTTGAAGATTCTGCCCTAAAAAGAAAAGAAATCTGATGTTCTACCGATATATATACATATATATTAGAAAAATATAAGCATTCAACAAAGTGAATGATGAAACGCATTACAGAGCATCCTTGCAATACCATGTATGTAGCCAGTAAGATTGTGTTTTCCAAAAGTGCTGAAGGTTTAGTTATACACTCATGAAAAAAATTTTGATAATATGAGATATAAAACTAGGTAACACAGATCCATATATCTTCATACGTGTTTTACCTATATATTTATGAATACATTATACATATGCATCTATTGTTTTCTAAATATTGTGAAACATTAAATAAATATTAGCCATATATGTGTGCTAAATAATGTGCTAATATGATAAGTTATATATAGTTACTTATATTTAAAGTAGTTAGAAATACTCCATGTTATTAGTTTTTGTTTCAGAATGTTAGCATTACAAATATAGGTGCATTTTTATTTGTTTTCAAGGTTTTTTGTATTTTCCTATATTTTCATAATTAGGCAGCATTTTTTCAGATCAAATCAATAAATGTCAAAAATTTCTGACTTTGTCAATAGGAGTTAAGCCACCATCTCTTGTAGTATAGATCACGGGAGTTTCATAACTTGGAATAACCCAGTTAGCTCTCCATTTGAAAAGATTGTCTCTGAGAATTAGAACTGCCATCAGGAATGGGCTACACACTAGGGATGTAGATACAACTTCAGAAAGAATACCTAGTCAAGCAAACGCAGTGCTACTGACTAACACTAATGGCAAGCGAACACCCACCCAGGCAGTCAGCATGGGGAAAGTCCCATCCAGGAGGGCCCCTAAAAACGGGCAGAGCTGGACAGCAGGCAGGGCTCTAAGAATAGGGGGCTTCTCAGAAACCCAAGCAGACCAGATGGACAAAGCTGTCCAGGAGGTCATACACAGGCTGCCACCTTCCAGCCATTAGGACAGAACTTCAACCCTAAAGACATGGGGCAACAGGAAAATCAAGATGAGAGGGGCCCTGGAAACAAAGCATTACACTTCCAGAAGTGTGATTCAAAGTAGAGGCTGGGGCCCAGTATGCGGGTCCCAGAATTAGAATAGTGGAGCTAGGATACAAGTCACAGAAAACCAGGGAGCAAGACCAGCCTGCATTGAAATGGATCAGGCTTAGAAAAGGGAGATGGTATTTGCTTTTAAGACGTATCGTGTTTGAAGGAATAGAAAGAAAATCATAAGGAAATAGCCAATAGACAGCTGATGTAGAAATTGGGTTGATGTGAAAGATACAACTGGAAAAGAAAAATTTGTAGCCCTGAGCTCAGACACAGCACGACTGACTGTGCCCACCTGCTCCTGAGCAGGCTTCTCTCACTCACCTGCTGGCCTCCGGTTGGTTCAAACCAAAGCAGGTCAAGGCAGAGAAGTGTGGGGTGGGAGAAGGAGAAAGCGCTCCGGACACTTTTGCCCTGCATCCTCCTTGCTCCCAAGTCTGGCTTCTGACAGCAGCTGTGTCCCTCCGTGTTGACAGTCCCCACTCAGGAGCTACCTCCTGCCAGGCTTCTGGCCTCAGTGGGCTCTTACCATTTTGAGTCTCCGTTTTCCTTTGGCCCTCGAGGGGAAACATTAGTTTCCCAATATCATTTCCTGAGCACCACACCGTCCCTTTTATGGAGCCCTTACTGCTCCCTTCACCTCTGTAATCCTTTTAAATCACTTCATTTGGATAATCTGGAGGTGAATTTAGTTTCCTGACAGTTTTGCGTGTGAACTATATGATGGGAAAACTTCTTGGTGAGAAGTACAAAAAGGTGCTCATATAAAGAAAATCCTCCTCTTTCATCCAGATGGTTGGGGGCTAAACAGGGATGACCATAATCAATCAGCGGGTAATTCAGGGACTTGAACCAAGAGTGCTCGCAAATCTAAGAATAGGGGTAGTATAACATCACAAAGCTGATGAGAAAAGAGGAGTTCAAGGTCAATGTCCTGAATTGCTGCAGAACAGCCACAGGGAAGAGCAGGGAAAGGCCATTTAGTCATAGTTAGGCACCAGTGGCCTTGAAAATAGACAATTTTCATGTATAAACCAGAGGGCACATTTTCAAAGATATGTAAAAGGATTGAGCGAAGGTGAAACTAGAAGAGAATACAGATTCTCTATTTTTTATGCTTTGCTAATAAGGAAATACTAAATAATAACCACAGTATAGGCAAATGTTTGTTTGGTTTGGCTTTCAACACAGGAAAAGACAAAGAGGGTTTGAAGGCCGAGAGAAATAGAAAGAGGGAAAAATGAAGGGGGAGAGCTGCAGGGTGACTGTGACAGTGGAGACAGATTCTGTGGGAAGGCAAAAGGTTTAGCATAGAGAAGAAGAAAACAGTCAAATGTGAGTATGTGACTGTTCAATTTTTGTTTTAGAAAGTGCCTAAGAATGCACTTTCCCTCTAGATAAAGGAAAAAAATAGGGAAATAATATCACACAAAAAAATTTTACATTCTGACTTGAAAGGAGCTATTGTGAGCGCCCCTGAGGCTGAGAACCTTGCCCTTGTCTCATGTAACTTGGCAGCTCCGTCTGGGGCAGCTTGGCACGGGAGGCAGCCTTACACCGGGGTCAGGGTGGCTGGATACAATTATTCTGAACTGGAATGGGGACTGGAAAATGTGAACACACACCTCAAGGGTACGATAATTAGAATTTTATTACTATTTGCATAACATTCTGTGATACGCTAATTTCCATACCTGCTTTATAAATTCAGTTTATTTTCATACTTGGTTGAGTGGTTTATAAATTCAGTTTATTTGCATGCTTGGTTAAGTGGCATATATACCTGAAAAAGATGCCCTGTAAATATATAGAGATCCAAACAGAAAAAGGGTTTCACCACTGCTTCTACTAGATCCTGATACATTTTTTCAATTCTGTCCATCAGTATAAATAATTATGAAATTGATGTAGTCACCTTTAACTTTTTTGTTGGCAATCAGAGCTTACAACACAACATATTGTGCTACTTCAAACTGCAATTTAAAACCTACAAAAGCTCTTTATTTGGGAGATTTTAAAAGAGATTAGAAAATTCTGTTTCCAGAGTGTAGAGGTGAAATGTTTAGAATTGTTTTTGTCAACAAAACTCCATAACAATGGGCACATTTCCAAGTATCTATTTTCAAAATTCTCTTGTCATAACATAAAGTTCTTTGAACAAGTATTCATTTTCTTGTTCTTTGTTAAAAGATCACCTTTGACTTAAAGAGACAGATTATATCTTTACTTTTAAATATATACATCTTCCAGATAGGATACCTCCTCATTCACAGAAAGGTAAGCAAATTTAGAACAGTTTGTCTTTTTTAAAAGAAATTTGTGTCTCTTTTTTTGAGTTGTCAAGCCCTTCAAGTGCTTGCTATGAGACAACCAGCAAATTGCTGTGGTTAAAAAAGATTTTCATGGTTATCTGTATTGTGTTAAAAATAAGGTGCACAGTGTTCTGCTAAGTCAAGATTTTAACAAAATTCATAACATTTAAAAATGGTGGGATTTTGTTTTAAAATTTTCTGTGTATATGATACAATGATTAAATTTCACTTGTGAAACTATCTCTGCAACTATAACCAGGAACCTTATTATTTACAAAACAAATCAATAGTTTTATCAGTCATTACATTGTACGTACTTAGATAATAAAACACTTTTTATTCAATGAAGTCATTTATACTGAGAATATATCTCCTATCAGACATCTTTCTAGCAAGCACCACACCCTGGATGTTTGGAAAACTTGTACATTTCCTCCAGCTCTATAGCAAACCTCTCCAAATACATGAAATGTATTTTTAACACATTTCTCTATTTTTTTAGTATAATCCATATAATCCTAAACCTTGCTGAAAGCTTATTGGATTGTTGTGAACCCACCAAGTAACTAAAGAAATGTAAGTGCCACTTTTGTGAACGTTAGCTCTGCCATTTTCTTGATGCGTATGTGTTATTGCATTATTAGTAATATGGTCAAGCAAAGATTTCTTTGCAGGAAATTTTTAAACCATTTGTTCACCTTGAGAGATTTAGTTTCCTCGAAACTAATTAATATAATTGCCAAGTTCAACTAATTAGGCACAAAGAAATTGCAATAATCACAATCTGTTGAAATTAAATGAATGCACAAAGGACTCACTTTAACATCTTTGTTTTAGGAAAACTCACACGTGCCTGATGAGGGGGCCAGTGTCAAGTATTTGATTAAATACTAGCAAATCCTAATGGGTAACTTTGGTTACCCCAAAAGTGATTTGGGGGAATCAGTGATATAAATGACCCCTTGATTTCATTTAGGGGTCATGCAGCCTCTGCTGACTGAATCAGTATAGATATTAAGATGGCTCACCTATAGTCAAGATTCATTGAAACTTTAAAAAACTCTTCTAAACCTGGGTGTTTCAAAATTAGCAACTAAATGAGTTGCAAAATGCCAAATTAAAATTATGTATATGCATAAACATAAATCGAAAATTTCAAAGGGTATGCAAATAACATTTTTTACTGTTAAAAAGAGATATTTTGCACATAAGAGAGATATGTATAGGGTGGCACCTGTAGCTCAAGGAGTAGGGCACTGGCCCCATATATAGGAAGTGGCAGGTTCAAACCCAGCCCTGGCCAAAAACTGCAAAAAAAAAGAAAAAGAGAGAGATAACTACAAATATTGGGGCAACAATATCAGAATCACGTATTTTAGTGCGAAAACTATTTTCATAATTATATCTTATTTTATTATATCTTTCCTACCATTTACTTTATCACTAAGAAATACCTTTAATGATTGTATGAGATAGCTGCCCATTAAATTGTGTTCTTTTTTTTTTTAAGTTACAGGCTCTAACCTAAACCAAAATACTCAGTTACAACTAAAAGACTTTTTTTTTTTTTTTTTTTTTTTTGACAGATTCTCACTGTGTTGCCCTGGGTGGAGTGTTGCAGGGTGAGAGCTCACAGCAACCTTAAACTCTTGGGGTCAAGAGATCCGCTTGTCTCAGCCTCCCAAGTAGCTGGGACTATAGGCGCCCATCCCAAACACGTGCTAGTTTTTCTGTTTTTAGTAGAGACAGGGTCTTATGCTTGCTCAGGCTGGTCTTGAACTCCTGAGCTCAGGCAAGCAACCCACCTTGACCTCCCAGAATGCTGAGATTACAGGCAGGAGCCACCGCGCCAGGCCTAAAAGACATTTTAAATGTGAATGTTTTACTTTCATGTGTCTCCAGTATTTTTGGCACCAGGGACCAGTTTCATGGAAGATAATTTTTCTACAGACTGGGGGCGGGGGGGATGTGATAGGAGTTTGCAAGCAATTGACTTCTTATGGTCTCTGCGCGGTCAGACCTCTCTGCTAATGACAGTCTGTCTTTGCAGCTGCTCCCCAGTGCCAACATCTCCACCTCAGCTCTACCCCAGAGCATCAAGCAGTAGGTTCTCACAAGACGCACACAGCCTGGATCCCCTCCATGCTCAGTTTACAGTGGGGTTTGCACTCCTATGAGAATCCCACGGATCCTGATCTGCCAGGAGGAGAGGCTTGGGCAGTGACGTGAGCGATTGGAAGCTGTGGTGAAGGCAGATGAAGCTTTGCTGGGTCTCCTGCCTCTCACCTCCTTCTGAGCAGCCTCCTTTCTAACAGGGCCCACTCTGGCACCAGTCAGTCCATGGTCTGGGGGTTGGGGACCACTGTATTAAATAGTAAATTGAGGCATGTCTAAATTTTAGGGAATTTATTCAAGCAAACAGCAATTCATGACTTAGGTAGCCCCAGATCAGAAGTGGTTTAGGAGTTCCACTGGGGAAATGCAAATGGGAGGATTTGCAGGACAAATGTGAAGAAGGTAAAGCAAAGACAGTATTTGATTAGTTGCCTGCGTCCAGTTGCCTTATTTGATGATCTATCTTGTTGGAAAGTCCCAATTATAAAAATTAGTTAGCTGTTTCTGATCGGTTGAGCTTAGGTTCTGTTTTTCTTTAATATAGGCCATTTACAAGAAATAGTTCAAGTTCCAATTATGTTTGTAAATCAAACAAAGTTACTTCTGACAGTTTACAGACTTTGTTTGCTGATTCTTTAGAACTGGCTTCATTTTAATTTACTTTACATACCACTTAATGTTTGTGCTCGTATAAAACTCTTATGTTAAGACTTAACCTCCTAAGTGATCATATTAAGATGTGAAGCCTTTGGAAAGTGATGAGGTCTTGAGGGCCCCACTCTTAAGGTATTAGTGCCCTTACAAAAGGGCTTGAGGGAGTCTGTTTCCCCTTTTCGCACCCATTCAGCCATGTGAGGACACAGCAAGAAGGACTCCATCTTTGAAGCAGAGAACAATTTTTTTCCAGACGCTAAATCTGCTGGTGACTTAATCTTGAACTTTGCAACCTCTAAAACTTTGAGTAACGAACCTCTATTGTGTTTAAATTACCCAATCTAAGAAATTTTGTTTTCATAGTCCAAACAGACTAAGACAAACTGTATTATGGTGGCCGGTAAAAGTGTGCATTACTACCTGTACACTTGGAGAGTTCAAAGTGCAAAGCTTTCTCCTAATGAGGTATTCATTTGCTATTTCAGTTATATTATTAAAATATTTCCAAAATGTATTACCATTTGTACACATCCCCTAGTATACTGATATATAAAAAATAAAAAAGGCAATATTGCAAAAAGTTTTTACATGAATGCTACAGAAAAGGAAGTCTATCACCTTTAGAAAACCTGACTGTGTGATTAGTCTAATTGTGCTCAGTTCCACTCCCCAGATGTGCACAGTTGTTTGTACTAACTGAGGTTTGGTGATTATTGAAAACCAACAGCCTAATTACTCATTCATTCAGTCACACTCTCTTATCAATCTCGTATATGAGCAGCATAAACAGAACATTTTACTTCACACATTTCAGTCTTTACCTTTTAGTCAAAGCCCCTAACAACACCTAACCTTTACCTTTTGGTCCAGCACCTTACAACATCACAGTTATACGCACTTAGATTAAATTCATATAGGTTGAGATATAGGGCAGACTCTTATGTTGCTGGCTTTCGTGCCTCCACAGACAAGTAGCCTTTTAAAAGTCTAATGACACACAAGCATGAGCTGAATTAACTGGAAAGCCCAAGGAAGTGGGCCTTAGAGGTCACAGGTTTGTAAGTCAGTACGTGCCCCTCTAAGATCCTCTCCCTCAACGCTAGACAAGGGGGAATCTCTCAGCAACTTTTCCCTGTGATCTCTGTAAAAGAAAAATTAAGCTACAGCATGACAATCTATGTCTGCCTTTGATAAAATATAACTAATAAAATATTAAAACAGTGCCATAACCAAAATTTTAACAGCTAAAAGTCAGATTATTTTCAGTAAATCATGCATTCTTAGCTTTCAGTTGAGAAACTTATGGGAAAAGAACAATTTATAAAATAGTCTTTTCTTATTATTTTGATCAGGCATCTCTAATGAATTATAAAAGCTCATACAAATTATAGTAAAGTTTAAAAGGAGATTTAATTTTTTTTGATGGATCTGTTTCGGGGTCCTGCACTGTATCAGCCTGTGTTGCTATAAAGGAATACTTGATGCTGGGTAATTTATACAGTTAAGAGGTTTATTTGGCTCAAAGTTCTGCAGGCTGTACAAGAAGTGTGGTGCCAGCATCTACATCTCCTGGCAGAGGGAAAGAGAAGCAGGTGTGCATGTTGAGAGAGGAAACAAGGGGGTGAGGTGGCAGGGTCTTTTTAACAACCAGCTTTCACAGGAACTCAGAGTCACAGCTCGCTCACCCCTCCACCCAGGGAGGGCATTAATCTATTCATAAGGAGCCTTCTGCTGTGACCCAGACACCTCCCATCAGATCATGTGGCCAACAGTGAGAGTCACACTCCAACATGAGGTCTGGAGGGTTAAATATCCAAACCATAGCACATGGGTATCCTCCAATTTTCCAGGACTTGCAGTATTTGACACTCGACTATACTCAGGGCTAAGGTTTCTCACAGCAAAAAATGTCCAGCAAAAGTGAAAGGAGAAAGATATGCAGTGATCAGAGTCCAGACAGGTCGGGCTTCTAAGTTGTTCCCCATCTAAAGCTACACAGGACATGCTTTCCCTCCAGCACCAAACCACATGGTCATGTGCAGAATGTCTCTGCCCAAAAAGCCACATTTGAGTCTCAAGATCCAAGGCTATTTTTTTTAATTGTTGGGGATTCATTGATGGTACAAAGAACCACGTTACACTGTTTGCATTTGTTAGGTAAAGTTCCTCTTATAATAGTGTCCTGTCCCCAAGAGTTGTGTCACACCTCTTGATCCTTCCCCTCCCCTCATTCCCTCTCCCTGCACCCCCCTTCTCCCAACCCCACCATGTACTAGGTCATCAATTGCCCTCATATCATAATTGAGTAAATAGGATTCTTGCTTCTCCATTCTTGTAATGCTTTACTAAGAATAATGGTGTTCCACTTCCATCCAGTTTAATACAAAAGATGTAAAGTCTCCCTTTTTTAATGGCTGAGTAGTATTCCATAGTATACATATACCACAGCTTGTTGATCCATTTCTAGGCTGTTGCATGTTTAGGCCGTTTCCACATTTTGGCAATTGTAAACTGAGCTGTGATAAATAGTCTAATGCAAGTGTCTTTAAGATAAGTTTTTTTTATTCTTTTGTGTAGATGTCCAGTAATGGGATTGCAGGATCAAATGGGAGGTCTAGTTTCAGTTCTTTGAGGATTCTCCATACTTCCTTCCAAAAAAGTTGTGTTATTTTGCAGTCCCACCAGCAATGTAGAGGTGTTTCCTTCTCTCCACATCCATGCCAGCATCTGTGGTTTTGAGAGTTTGTGATGTGGAACATTCTCAGTGGGGGTAGATAATATCTCAGGGTGGCTTTGATTTGCATTTCTCTAATAATTAGGGGTGATGAGCATTTTTTCATATGCTTATTAGCCATTCATCTGTCTTCTTTAGAGAAGATTCTATTCATCTCACTTGCCCATTGATATAAGGGATTGTTGACTCTTTTTGATTCATCTCAGTTCTCTGTAGATCCTAGTTATCAAGCTTTTGTCCAATTTATAGTATGCAAGTATCCTTTCCCATGGTGTAGGTTGTCTACTTGCTCTGTTTGTTGTCTCCTTAGGTTTACAGAAGCTATTCAGTTTAATTATGTCCCATTTGCTTATTTTTTTTGTTGTTGCAATTGCCATATGAAAGTCTTCTTCATAAAGTCTTTCCCCAGGCTGATATCTTCAAGTGTTTTCCCCACACTTTTTTCAAGGATTTTTATTGTTTCATGCCTTAGATTTAGGACTTTTACCCATCTTAAATCAATTTTTGTGAGTGGAGAAAGATGCAGGTACAGTTTTAGTCTTTTATATGTGGATATCCAGTTCTCCTAGCACCATTTATTGAACAGAGATTCTTTCCTCCAGTGTATGTTCTTATTTGGTTTAGCAAAGATTAGGGAGCTATAAGATGTTAGTTTCATCTCATGGTTTTCTATTCGATTCCAGATGTCTATGTCTCTATTTTTGTGCCAATACCATGCTGTTTTGATCACTATGGCCTTGTACTATAGCCTAAAGTCTGGTAGGCTGATACCCCCAGCTTTGTTTTTATTGCTAAGAATTGCCTTAGCTATGCAGGTTTTTCTGGTTCCAAGCAAAATGAAGAATTATTTTTTCCAAGTCTTTAAAGTATGATGTTGATATTTTAATGGGGATAGCATTGAATCTGTACATTGGTTTGGGAAGTATAGGCATTTTAACAGTGCTGATTTTTCCTAGCCATGAGAATGGTTTGTTCTTCCATTTGTTAATATTTTCTGCTATTTCTTTTCCTAGGGTTTCATAATTTTCTTTACAGAGATCCTTCACCTCTTTTGTTAGGTATGTGCCTAGGTGTTTCATTTTCTTTGAAGCTACTGTGAAGGGGATTGTGTCCTTAATTAGTCTCTCATGTTGGCTATTATTGGCATATACAAAGACCACTGACTAGTGAACATTGATTTTATATCCTGAGACATTACTATATTTTTTGATGTCTTCCAGAATTCTTGTGGTTGAGTACTTGGGGTTCTCTAAGTATAAGATCATATTGTCAGCAAAGAGGGAGAGTCTGACTTCCTCTGCTCCCATTTAGATACCCTTTATTTTTTTGTCTTGCCTCATTGTATTGGCTAGAACTTCCAGAACTATGTTGAACAGTACTGGCAATAGAGGACAACCTTGTCTGGTTTCAGTTCTAAGTGGAAAAGCTTTCAGTTATACTTCATTTAGTATGATATTAGCTATGGATTTGTCATAGATGGCTTTAATCAGTTTAAGAAATATGCTTCCTATGCCTATATACTTCAGGGTTTTCATTAAAAAGGGATGTTGAATTTTATCAAATGCTTTTTCATCATCTATTGAGAGGATCATATGGTCTTTGTTTTTGCTTATGTTTTATGTTTATGTTCTGATTTATGTTTATGGATTTGCATATGTTAAACCAGCCTCACATCCCTGGGATGAAACCTACTTGATCATGATGAATGACTTTTTTGATGATAAGCTGTAATCTATTGGCTAGGATTTTGTTGAGAATTTTTAAATCTATATTTGTCAGTAAAATTGGTCTGATGTTCTCTCTTTTAGTTGGATCTTTTCCTGGTTTTGTTATCAGGGTGATGTTTGCTTTGTAGAATGTGTTGGGGGGAAATTCCTTCCTCCTCAATTTTTTGGAATAATTTCTGCAGTACGGGAATAAGGTCTTCTTTGAAGTTTTGAAAGAATTCTGGTGTGAAGCCATGTGGACCAGGGCATTTTTCATGGACCTAGGCTGACAATGGTAATCTACCTCTTGTAGGAAACTTCCTCAATGTTTGCATATCAGTAAAAGATTTGATTTCTCTGACATTTTAAAATTTACCTTAGCAGGATATAGAATTCAGGGCTGGAAATTGGGAGAACTTTTATTGTTTCTTTGATCTCAAGGCTTGAAATAGGTCTATTCAGGAGATCTATTTCTTCTTGGTTAAGTCTAGGGAGAGGGTGTGATTCCAAATATTGGTCCATTTCCTTCACATTGTCAAATTTCTGGACATAGAGTTTCTTGTAATATTCAGAGATAATTTCTTGTATTTCTATGCCATCTGTTGTTATTTCCCCTTTATCATTTCTGATTGAGGTTACTAGAGATTTTACTTTTCAGTGTGTAGTTAATCTGGCCAAAGTTTTATCTATTTTATTTATTTTTTCAAAAGATCACCTTTTGGTTTCATTAATTTTCTGAATGATTCCTTTGTTTTCAATTTCATTGATCTCTGATTTAACTTTAGATATTTCTTTTCTTCTGGTGGATTTAGCTTAGATTGTTCTTCTTTTACCAATTTCATAAGATGGTTTCTGACTTTGGTAGGGCATTTTTTTTCTTTTTCTTTCTTTCTTTCTTGGTTTTTTTTTTTTTTTTTTTTTTTTTGATAAAGGCATCTAAAGTGATAAATTTTCCTCTCAGGACTGCTTTTGCTGTATCCCACATATTTTGGTAACTTGTGTCTTCATTGTTGTTATGCTCAAGGAAGTTAATGATTTCTTCTTTTATCTATTCCTGCATCCAACTGTCATTCAGCACAAAGTTGTTTAATTTCCATGCTTTTGTGTGGGGTTGAACGTTTTTGTTGGAATTGAGTTCTACCTTTAGTGCTTTGGGGTCTGAGAAGATACCAGATAAAATTTTAATTCTTTTGATTCTGTTGAGGTTTGTTTTGTATCCTAGGATATGATCAATTTTGAAGAATGTTCCATGGGGTGATGAGAAGAATGTATATTGTTTAGCTTTGGGATTGAATATTCTATATGTGTCTATCAAGCACAATTGTTCTATGGCCACATTTAAGTCTCTTGTATCTTTGTTTAACAGTTTATGTTTAGAGGATCTGTCCAGCTCTGTAAGAGAAGTGTTAAAGTTCCCTGCTATTATGGTGTTAGGGGATATCATATTGCTCAGACTAATTAAGGTCTGTTGCAGGAATCTGGGAGATTTTAAGTTGGATGCACAAATATTTAGAATTGAAATGTCTTCTTTTTGTATTTTTCTCTTGACCAATAGAAAGTGTGCATCTTTGTCTTTTTTGCCTTTAGTTACTTTAAATCCACTTGTATCTGAAAATAAGCTTGCAACCCCGCTTTTCTTCTGAATTCCATTTGCCTGAAAAATTGTCTTTCCATCCCTTAACTGTGAGTTTTATCCTTTGAGGATAGGTGTGTTTCTTGCAGACAGCCAATGAATGACTTGGGTTTTTTTATTCAGTCAACCAGTTTATTCTGCTTCAGTGGGGAATTCAAGCCATTAATGTTTAATAAGATAATTGATAAGTGAGGTGGTGTTCTAGGAACCTTATTTTGTGAAAGTTCATTGCTTGGTTTTATCTTTTGCATCATTGTGGAAGTTAGATTTTGTTGTTTAGCTTCAGGGTGTTTACTTTGCTGGTGGTTCATTGTGATTGTCAATATGTAGAACAGGTCTATGTATTTCTTGTAGAGCTGGTCTTGTGGCAAACTTCCTCAATGTTTGCATATCAGTAAAAGATTTGATTTCTCTGTCATTTTAAAATTTACCTTAGCAGGATATAGAATTCTGTGCTGGAAATTGTTTTGTTTAAGTAAGTTAAAAGTAGATTACCATTGTCTTCTGGCTTGAAAAGTTTCATGGGAGAAGTCTGCAGTCACCTTGATAAGTTTGCCCAAGTAGGTCAATTGGTGCTTACTCTTTGTGGCTTGCAAAACCTTTTCTTTAGTCTTGACTTTGGACAGGTTCATCACAATGTGTCTTGGAGAAGCTCTATTTGATTTGAGACAACCTGGGGTCCAATATCCCTCTGAAAGTGTGTCAGAATGGTGATATTTGGGAAATTTTTATTTATGATATCCTCTAATATGACTTCCATTCCTCTGGGACATTCTTCTTCCCTTTTGGGATACCTATAATTCATATGTTTGAATGCTTCATAAAGTCCCATAATTCTGCCATTATGCTTTCTCTCTTTTTTTCTGACTCTTTAACTATCTGAGTTAGCTCAAGAGCTTTGTCCTCTACCTCTGAGATTCTTTCTTCTGCATGGTGTAATCTGTTATTGATACTCTCTACTACATCTTCAAGTTCCCTAATTGACTAATTCAATTCTTTAAGCTCTGCTATATCCTTTCTATATTCTTCATATTGTTCATCTCTTATTTGATTCTGTTTTTGGATTTCCTTTTGGTTATTTTCCACTTTCTCAGCAATTTCCTTCATTGTTTTTATCATTAACATTTTAAGTTTCCCTTATGTCATTTCTAATATTTCTTTATAGGTGGATTCATCTGCAATAGCTATCTCATAGTCCCTTAACAGGGGGTGGTTGCTCTATTCTGGTTTTTCATGTTGCCAGAATTTTTCTGCTATTTCTTCCCCATGAGTGTTTTCTTTTTGTCTGTTTTCTTGTTATACTTTTTCCTTACACTTCCTCTTGCTCTTTAAGTTACTGTGCTTCTGGCCTAAGTTGTTGATGTGTCCCTTTGGTACAGGACAAAAAGGATGAAAAGAATGAAGAGCAAGAAGGGAAAATGATTTTAAAAAGGAAAAAAGAGAAAGTAAATGGGGTGAATAAAAGGGAAGATTGACAAAAAGAAGAAAGGAACAGAAAGAGAGAGATAGGAGTAATAGAGGTGTACAGTGGGGTACTTTGACCCACACCTAAAAATCTCCAGCCTCTAGGAGTTTGTTCCCTTGACATCTACAGCTCTTTGTCAGCCTGAGCAGACACAGTACCCCAGCTCCACCAAAAAAGAGAAGAAAAACCAAAATACTATAAATCAAACCATACCAAACAAACAAAAAAACTTACAGGATAAAATTGGGAAATAAAAAAACAAACAACAGAGAGAAACTAGAAAAACTGAAGTTCTTATTCAAGAAGGCAACAATGAAAAATTATATTTACACTGAAAAATGAAGAAAAAAGAAAAAGAAAAATCTGGGGGAGAGGAATTTGGGAAAAAAAAAAAAACCCCACTATATATATAGTTTGCTGAATATTGCCTGGGCAACAGGTGATTTTCTGAGGTATGAGATGCTAATCACAGTGCTAATGTAGCTGTGTATATGATGGAGACTGGAGGCTTCTGCTGACTTCTTTTTCCTCAAACACCCCAGGGTTGGAGCCTGAATCTCTCCTTAGCCCACTTAATAGACATGCCTCGACCTTTCCAAACCATGACCCTTGGCTAAGCAGAGGCTTTCTGAGGAAAGTGTGTGTTGCTCAGATCTCTCCAGAAGTGGCTGCCTGCTATCAGATGCACTGGAACCGGCCTTGCTCTATACCCCTGAGGGCTGAGCCTGCAAGGTATCTCTCTCACAGTGGCTGTGCTGCAGTCTTTAGCCAAACAATGAAGGCTCCACTCTACCCCGGCATCTTAGTCCCAGCCTCTGGGTGCTAGTCAAAGACCCTTGCTCACTTCCCTAAGGTCTCTCAGCATGGGCCTTGCTATGGAACCCTGAGGGCCAAGCCTGCAAGGCAGCTTTCCCACAATGGCTGTGGCCAGCCTGTAGTTGAAGAATGAAGGCTCCACTCCTCCCCAGCTTAGTCCCAGCCTCTGGGTGTTGTTCAAAGGCACTTGCCACTCACCCAAGTTCTCCCAAGGTAAGTCAACCTAGTGCCCAAGTCCAGAAAAATCCAAAAACCCCACAGGGAATGCCTTCCCTGTCTACAATCTCCACACTGCTGTAGTGGCTACTGTTGCAGCCATCATGGCCTCAAGGCCAGCCTCAGACTGTTCATATCCACTTCAGTTTCTGTGCTGCTTTCTTCCTCCTTCTGGGGTCCTGCCAACTCCCACTGCCTCCCTGTGCCTCTGAAGGGATGTTTCTGGGTAGAGCCCACAAGCCAGAGGTGCCTGGAGTCTTCTCCCCGCAATCTCCTGTGCCTGGTTTCAAAGACACCATCTCTACTCCATCATCTTGCTCTGCCTCCCCCAAGTTCCAAGGCTTTTATGAAGACTTGGTCACATAGGCACATTCTACTGCGTACCAGCCATGGCTACTGAAACATGTCAGGACCACAATTAAGGCAGATGCTTGCCATCATTCTTGATGTTTGTCCAAGGCAATTTGAACACACCTACATGTCACAATCCATTGCTCCTGGTGTACATAGCAAAAGCATCAATTGTTAACATAAAGAACCTTCCCATAGTCGTACTGACCAAGTGTAGATAATGGTCTAGTTTCCTAAGTGACGTGCAAACAGTGAACTAGACCTGATGTGTTAACTCTTGCCTGAAAGGGCCCTAATAATCTTAGATTATCCCCTCAGTTGAAACTGTCTGTTCTGAAAAATGCTGGAAATGCTACAAGCCCTATTATAAAGTTAGGTGTCATTTACTTTGAAACTTACATTTTAACAATAATGGATCTTCTAAGCCCCGTTATGGAGCTTGCAATGGACAAAAATCCACCACCTCCTTATTTTTAATTATAGACTTTTACTGTTCATAAAAAAATACTTCCCACATGAATCAAGATTAATATATTTAAAACAGACATCTGTCAACTATCAAAAAATAAAAAGTTAGTACTGGAAGTCAGATAATGTTGGTGGATTTCATTTTGGTGGGATCTTTGTCCGTTCCAAATGTAAGTGACCTGAGATTGGTAGATAATTCATTTTGAAACTGTAAAGTCATTTTGTGGATTGGATACTAAATTATCATTCTACTTCTAGTGTGACTTTGACACCTATTTCATTTCACAATTGTTGTCTTCTCACCAGCCCTAGCCATGCTTATTTCTTGCTCCTTTCACAACAAAGGAACATAACATTTAAGATGTAGCCCATTATTTCTTCCCCTGGCAGCACATAACAAGTACTTTATTTTATTAGACTGGTTTGATGTCAGCCTCCCTACTATACTGTCATCTCCCTGAGGCAAAAAACATACCTCTTATTTTGGAACATCAACATCAAGTGCAGTATGTGGCACATGGCATGTAATCAGCAATATATGGTGGGTGAATCATGACTTAAGAAAATTATCATAGAGAATTTTAACACATTTCAAGAATTCTGCTTCCATGTAAAGTTAAGTGTCATTTACTTTGAAACTTAGACTTTAATAAAAATGGATTTCTAAAGGGTTTGTGAAGTAAATCTCCTTCCTCCTCAATACCTACCATTTCTCAAAAATATGTTCTTGTTTCAAATAAAATCCCTTTGGAAATCAATCATGTCATCAAGAAAACCTGTCCAAGAGCTCAGGTTAAATTTGTGCTGTCTCAGAAATAGCAGTCAACTTTCATAAAAGGCACTGCCAACACGTGTAATGGATGTAAGAAACTTTGAGTTGATGCCTTTGAGCTAAGAAATTAATTGAATGCACTTCTGTGTTCTCCCTGATTCACTGGATAGAGCTAATAACTTACAAGGTAAGAAAACATACAGTTAACAAATGCTTCTGGTAAAGGTCCTGTGATGTGCAAAGGAAATTTATGTGGCTAAAGTAAGAATATGAAATGAGTTTAATCTCTTGAAAGTAACTTTAAGAAATACTTCAAAAGGTTTACAAGTTTTCCTTCACAAAACTCATTAAGTCTTCAACCTCTCTTCAAATAGTGCAAGCCAATTATATCTGTCTGAAAACTATCCCCAGAGATCTTGTTATTCTACAAAGTGACAGTATTGTAGGAAGCAGCCCAGCCCACTTTCAAATCAGAGTGCAGGATAACAGGCGAACATGTTCTGTATTCGATGTTTGCAGGGAAAGATATCTTCCTCCCAAACAAAATGATCACAATGCAAAAAAGTTAAGACAACTTTGGGCACAGATGGCATTAGTGTACTTCCCTCCATTTCCAGCCATTAGGCATTAGACCAGAATTTGAGTATCTGTAATTTCCAAGCCAGAACTCCAGTGATTCAGGCTGTAAGTGATTCTCACCCACATGATATTTCCTTATTTTTCTCTTTGTTCCTTTCTCTGTTTATGTTTAATTTGGTTTGTTCTCCTCCGTGCCCCAACCTGCCTCCCACTTCCCAGTGGCTCATTCAGCAAGCATTTATTGAGCATTTCCGATACTGATATACTGAAGACAGAATCTGAAAACAGTTGAAAGGATAAGGAAAATATACCTTCTATAATACCAGAAATCCTGTTATCCAAAATCTGACTGTTATTCAATCACAGAATGAAAAAATAAAATGCAGAAACTCACATTAGGTAATGAAAAAAAAAAAAACAAAGAATTTTATAAATTAAACAAAACACTAACTACTATAGTAAAGAAAAAGAAAAAAGAAAAGATAGAAAAACTCAAGAGACAAGGAGACACCAAATACAGAAAATTAAAAGAAAGTACTGGACACAATTCCACGTTAATAAATTAAAAAATTTCCATGAAACAGATGATTTTTCTGGAAAAGAAAATTGACTCAGGTAGGTGAACTCTGATCTTAACTGTAACATTGGAAATGCTTGAAAAATTATGACAGCCTGAATTCCATGAAAAGTGTCCTAACCAAACGCATCCAAATGGCCAATAGTTTAAACTTCTTTGGAAGAGGTCATTTTTCCATTATTTGAAATATTGCAGAGAATAAACAGGTGAACTATTCTTAATTCACACCCTAATAATGTATAGCCTTGATACAAAAAAAGCTATAAATATAGAGTAATAACAAAAAAAATTAAAATAAAAACTGATAGTTTGACTACAAGAACTAAAATTGTATCAAAAACATCATTTATACAATCAATATACAAAGTCCAAACTAGAGATACTGTTTGGTGGATATATGAGACAAATAGAGTGAATATGTAAAAATGGTTTACAAGTCGTTTGCACCACCAGATGGCCGCGGGGCAGTAACAGCAGGTGACCGTCTGCCACTTCGGGCCCAGCCTCACCCCGCCTGGCATCCACCCCAGCTCCAGCACCGTCCCAGCCTCACCCCTGCCTGGCGCCCACATGACTCCAGCTCTGGCCCGGCCTCACCCCACCTGGCACCCATGCGGCTCCAGCCCCGGTCTAGCCTCACCCCTTCTGGCACCCACCCCAGCTCCAGCGTGGGCCCAGCCTCACCGCTGCCCGGCGCCCAAACCGCTCCAGCTCTGGCCCGGCCTCACCCCTGCCCAGCGCCCATGCGGCTCTAGCCCCAGCCTCACCCCTTCCGGCACCCACCCCAGCTCCAGCTCTGGCCTGGCCTCACCCCTACCCAGTGCCCATGCAGGTCTAGCCCCACCCCAGCCTCACCCCTTCCGGCACCCACCCCAGCTCCAGCGCGGGCCCACGGCCTCGGTCTCACCTTCAGAACCAGCGGCAACTCCAGCTTCGCCCGACCCGGTCATCAGCCCAGACCTGGCGCCTGCCCTCACAGTCCAGCGTTTCAGGGCCCTTCTGGGCAGCAGCGTGGTCACACTGCGCGCGGTCGTTTTTGCCTCCACCATGGACAGCTCCGAGGGGTGCAATGAGGGAGCGCCTGTGCTGCCGGAACGTGCTGGGGACGACTGACAAGCCCTCCGTGGCGGTCACCTGTTGGTTTTCAGTGCCTCACAGTGAGTCAGAAGAGGAAGTGGCTGTTGACATGGATTTGCTAAGAACTTGTATGAATTGCACAAAAAGAGTCTCTCCAAATGAGCTCATCCTGAGCTGGCACGGTACAGGCCTTGATATCAGAACACCCCGTGCTGATCCTCCCAGCCGGGAGACCCCCACCCCTTCACCTCACTGTGGACACAAGTCTCCAGAACCGCTGCGGGAACACCACGGCTAAGTCAGCACTTCCATGGGGGTCCCTGGGAGGGCCGTGGCCGTGGTGCTCATACCTCCAACAGCGAAATACGCTTATTATGACCCTGAGCGCACCGGAGTGGATCTCATCGGGAAGGCCTTTTGTAGCCCCGGTGCAGTGATTGAACTCTCAAGTGACTTGAGACAAGCGGGGGAGGCATCAGTTCGTATCCAGGATGCCTTAAGCACGGTGCTGCAGTACGCAGAGGACATTCTGTCACGAAAGGTGTCAGCTGACAGTACTTGATGAGCCTGGCTAACCAAGTACCCAAAATTAGCTCCTAACAACTTAGACTGTGCTCAACGGCAAAGTCAAACACCTGCCGCTGGCGACCTACCTGGCCAGTCTCACACAGTCACAGACGGCCCTGGGTGAGAAACCTGTAGACCTGTGAATGGGCCCCAGCAGCACTCCTGCCCGTCTGGGTCTCAACCTAGGACTCAGAATGAAGTAAAGGAGAGATCGTTTCTTTGTGTTCTTGAGTCACACTGAGTCGCTCACGAGCTTGTAACTCTCATAAACATGGCCTACTTTCGTAAATGGAAAAAAAAAAAGTTTTAGAAATCACTAATGAAAACAAATGGCAAATAACATGATTAGGTAGCACCAAAATGCTGTGATTAAAGTTGTACAATCGGTGTAAATCCAGATTTCAAAAAAATTAAAATATGTGGTAAGTGTGTATCTCATAGAAATAAATTCTTGCAACAGGGGATGCCAGGAACTGGGGAAGGTGGAGGGTCAAGAGGGATAGGGACATAATTGTTACAGGATACAAAATTATAGTCAGGAAGAATAAATTCTAGTATTCCATAGCACAGTAGGATGACTAGAATTAACGAAAATATATAATTTCAATTAAATAGGAGGATATTGAATGCTCTTAACACAGAGAAGTGACAAATATTAGTGATGACAGAAATGCTGATCACCCTGATCTGATCACCATACGTCGTAAGTATCACAGCAGCATAGATATATGCAATTGTTACGTGTCAGCTTGAAAATGTTTTACATTTTTTAAATTTCAAAATGAAAGAAATGCTCATAAAATATATATTAAAAGATATAAACATGGTCCCATTTTTGGATGGGACTGCTTGCTTTCCTTGTTTTTCTTTAGTTTTTACATTTTTCTACAAATAGAATGAATTACTTTCATAATCAGGTATTATAGTAATGTGGAGGCTCAGAACATGATACCCCCAAATATGGTACCTTGGCCCACCGAATCCATTGAAGTGGAAGAAATTGAAAGACCCCAGAAGCAAGGTATTTCTGACCTTTCCTGCCCACCTCTCTCCCACCTCTCTTTCTTCCCTGAAGCTACTCACAGAAACCAGAATCCTTCCTCAAGTCACATCATAGAAACCGGAGACTATTTCCCCAGAAGCAAGCCATAAAACCTGAAAAAGTGACTTTCTCCCTCCTCCTGTCTGGTCTCCTGGAGGGGTCCTGTCCCACACCTGGCAGGAGGAATGCCATACAGAGGCCAAGAATCTGGACGTTCAGGCCTTGCTGGGGTTCCCCCTCAGTTTGTGAACGTTAGATGATGTCTTTTAAGTCAATCTCATGTCTACAAGGCTGTCCAGTCTTCATCAAACCTAAGCATAGAAAACAGACAGTTTTCCCCTGGCCTCTGTGTCTTCATTTCTGACCTCTCCCACATCACGTAAATTTCGATCAAATAAATCTGTTACGCTTTTGTCTTGTTAACCTGTTTTTTGTTACAGGAGTGCTGGCTAGGACCTTTTTGATGGGTGAGGAAGGGTATCACGCTTTTCCTCTGCTGCAGTAACAATACATAATAATAAGGCATTTGATTTGAGAAGTGAAATGAGGGTGGGTGACATCCTAATTATAAAATTTGAGAGAACCGTGGCAATTCCTCTGGATTCATAGGTGAAGCATTGACTGTTATCTTCCTGGAATAATTAGGAACAGTTTTATGACAGAGCCGAGGGAACTGACCAGATTACATGCATGAAGATAGTTCTGCTTCACTGATCTGAGTCTCTGAACTATTTCTACTGTCCTTTTAAAGTTCTTCTAGCTTTTTAAATCTAAGAAATGACAATTTTTTACCTCAACATTCACCATCCAACACTAATATTTCAGACTAACATAAAAAGGGAAATGCAAAACGAAAACAAGTCACATGTCCATGATCCATGATCGCTGCAAATGCAAAGAAAATGAGAAGTGGCCTGCCGGTGACTGAGGCTGCGGGAGTTAGAGGCCCCAGCAAGCCCGCCATTAACTAATCTGGGGAGAGAGCGGATGTTAATCCTGTCTGTGGGCCTGTCAGGTTTTCATTTTCTCAGTGTGCTTTTTTTCTTCTACTGTTAAGACTCCTCAAATTCCAAAGGTCTGAAGAAAGAAAACCAATTACCAAGAGAAAATGAGAATGGGGCAAAGAATGCTTTTCTCCTCTGATTTTGATTGGTGGCTTTATGTGACTCAGCTATTTTTAGCTATTGGCTGGAAGATACTTACATAATTCTCATTGAACATAGTTTTCCTTTGTGTTTTTAGTGCTTTAGACATAGTATAAGATATGCATCTAGACAGTTCCTATAACATTCATATGATATTTTATATATAAAATAAGCAAACTCATCTCAGCCAAAAATTTGCCTTACGGTAATAAATTACATCTCTTGATTCAGACTACAAAAGAATGACGCCTTTTCCATGAATCAGTTAGTTGCATCCAGATGCCTAGTTATTGATCCAAAGGCAGATTTTCCAAAGCAAACATGACTCCTAGCTTTTCTACAACTAGTGTAAACATTATTTTAGAAGTTAATGAGTTTCATTGGCCCAGCTATTATGTAAATTTTTTATTGCCAGATGTATCCAAATATATCTTAGTTATCATTCTTGAGTACAAATATAAATCAGGAAAATTTGCAAACACTAACCTGAATAAACAACTGTTTAAAGCAATTTCCTTACTAGAAGTTATGCAATTAATGCAATTTAATTTTAAGCAGAAATAAGCAAATAAAATTAAAAACAATGTCTGTACTCTATTTCAGAGAAGCCCATTTCTAACTTTCCAATGACAGAATAGGAAATACAGTACAGCAAAACAGAAGGCATTTTCTGGAAACTTTGGCAGTGATATTGTTATAAAATATTTGTAAATTCTTGAGCTCAACATACTGGGAGACAATCATTTTCTCTATTCACACCCTGGAGGATAAGAGGTACACAATGTTATTGCATCCTGCATAGCATGGTTACAAATCATACACTGTCAAAATCAAAACTGCAGACTGCAAATAAAAAGCAGGGCACCTTGAAACGCAGCCTGAGAGAGTTACCTCAGGAGATCCTCCACCCTTAGTCATCTCAACAACAGTGAAAACTGTGATTTCCTATGGGTTTGAAACAATTTTAAAATTATCTCTTCTGGACAGATTTGTTTGCATAAGGCTCAGGAAAAAAAAAAACAGTGATTTCAATTGAGATTATTCAGTATTCTTTTTGTTATTTATTTATTACACTCTTACCAATCTTTGAACTACGATTTTACAAAAATATGTCCTAATTCTGTCAGTAACTTGCTGAGCTATATTCGGCATTTATCTAAACATCATGAATCTACTAGACTTCCACATATCAATGTGTGAAACTGTGAAGAACACAGTGAAATGGAAAATATGGTCCTGGGGAACCTTGATACACTCAGTAAAATCTTCATCTGGTGCCAGAGCTTCCAATAGCAGCATTTGATAAAGGAGGGACTGCCAGGTAACACGGAGGTGGTTTTTACTCTTTTTCTTTCTTCCATACACTTCCCCAAACCTGGGAGTTGGAAGGACACACGCTAAGGGCAGGTACCCTAATGACATAAACAATGCAGAAAAGCATTTGGACATTAGAATGTGATACCCAGTGAGAACTAAGCTCACCTTCTGTTTCTAACCAGTGTGGAGGTGCATATCTCTTACTCAGATATGTCTAGTAGACAAAAATAACATGTCTCACATATCTCTACAGGAAAGTTTTCTACCCTATTTTTAGGAAACAATGTTGAGAAAGGATAGCTTCCTATAAAAAGCATATAGATCAGGTATTTTTAAATGTCCAATTTGATTTTGACAAAACCAGACTATTCTCAACCATATAGTTGCAAGAAAATGTTTTATGCTGTTAGAATCATCATAGTGAATCTGTACTTATGAGAGAACATAAAATTACTTGGTCCATATCATTGCTTCTCAAATTAGGATTTATCTATATAGTACAGAATACCCTGTCATTCAAGGGTAATCTGAAAAAGATACTCTTAACCATCTGAATGAGCACCTTATAATTGCCATACAATTGAAAATTTTTTAATTGTAATCATGTTTTCAATCACGTGAAGGTCAAAAATTATTGTTTTAATTTTTTGAGCCAACGAGAAGAAAATTATGCCAGTTTATTTCATGACCACAACATTAGGACACCCATGCAGTTTAAATAAAGAAAAAAAATAAAAGAATTGAGTTGCTACACAATATAGATAAGGAAAAATGAAAAGAGTTCCTGTATCAATCATCAGTATCATTTTTGTGTCGCTTATAGCAATTCAGTTTCTAAAAGATTATATCACTTATCTTAACATGAAATTGTTTAAATAAATCTGAGATGTCAAAAACCCAAAAAACTTTTAGAGAATTACCCATTGCAGATCTGAGAATTTACTGAGAAGGAAAGATTCTTTGAAAGAAGCATATTAGAGAGAATGCCTTCATGTTCTTCCTCCACTCTCTGGCGTTCTCCAGCACGGGTAAAAAGTGCATTAAGAGAGTCCCACTGTGACAATGAGGGCAATATTTTCCAGAATGCAAAATTGGCCCCTAATTTCCTAATTAGATGCTAGATGAGTGGCAAAACTCCACGTACTCACTGACAGACTGGAGCAGAGCGCTGGAGGTCTCCCTCAAGTTTGGGGATGAAGGAGACAGGTGCTTGGCCCTGGTCCGGGTGCATCTGAAGGTTAGAAACTGGTTGGCAATATCCTGATGGCTGAGTAGGGGTGACAGCAGAAGTTGGAAAATGGTGAAAAACCTACAGTTTCACAGAATGATGGGGGTGAACTTTCTCGGGGACCCACCGAACACAGAAGTTAATTGATATGTCTAAGAAGATACTGGAAAGAATCCTACTGAAAATACCTGGGGAGGAGTTCAGGAAGGAGGGGCTGGGAGTTCTTTGAGGAGCTTTGTCAGCATTAAGGGGTGCCACTGTGTAGGTTCCCGTGGTATGTCCTCAAAAGGTTTATAAAGTGCCCCACAGAGAACACTGCCACAAACAACGGCCCTTGAGACCAGATTTCAGTGAACCAGTCAGGTAAGACTGTTCTTTTCTTCTAAACAACTTTTCTCCTGTCCCAAATGCAGAGGAAAATGGAGCCGCCACAGGCGAGGGGCCAGGACAAAGCAGGACAGAACCCACTCTCCTCTCTCCCAGCTCAACAACATTGCAATTCAAGACTAAACCAGAGAAGGAAGCAAGAGCAAAATATTAAACAAGAGACTGAAGTTTTTATTTAGCTTTGAAGTGGACATATGCGTGTGTGTGTGTGTGCTCACACGCGCATCTCCTTTCAGACCCACTGAAGCATATTGTAAATATCAAATAACTTTTAAATAATTTTAAGTAATTTCAAAATTACAGAAAAGTTGCAAGTACAATAGAAATTATTTTCTTCCTAAATCATTTGAATGTAAATTGCTGATACAATGTCCCATTATCCTCTAATATTTTAGCATGCTGTTTCTATGAACAAAGACTTTTTCTGCATAGCTATACTGCAGCCATCAAAATTGGGAGATTAATATTGATACATTTCAAGCATCACATCCTCAGACTCCATGCAATGTTTCCTGTTGTTCCAATAATACATTTCATAGCAAAAAATCTGATCCAAGAACACACATTGCATTTAGCTTTGTGATTCTCTGATGCCCTTCTATCTAGCAGAGTTTCTTAGTCTCCCCTGACACATGAAAACTAGAGACCAGGTATGCTATAGAATAACCCACAATTTGGTTTCGTCTCAAGTTTCTTCACGATGAGATTCAGGTTACATGTCTTTGGCAAGAATATCACAGAAAAGACGATATATTTTTCTGTGTACTCAGTATATGATTTGTATTTGTCTCATTACTATGGTGTTACTGTTAGCCATTTGATTAAGGCTGCATTGGATTTTTCAATAACCCCCAAAATTGAATTATTTTAACATGTGAAAATGATTGAAAAATTATGCCCAATATACTATTAAAAGACTGAGGGGAAAAAAACCCATGTGGTCTATTTAAAGGCAATACTGAAAACTAGAATGAAGTCATATCTATTTGTACTCTATAGACTCAAACAAGAACAAATCAAGATAAATGAAAGCAAATCAAACTGAAAACAAGAGCTATTTGTCCTGCATTATATATTGTTTTATGATTGTACTTAGTTAAGTAACATTAGTAACATTATAATAAAAATAACATTAAATGCTGACATTTATGAGAACGTGTCTTCAAAAGTCCTTACATAACCTGAGTTTGGTGGAGAAAAAAATTATCAAAATCATCACGTCACATAAAAAACACTAAGTTCTGAAAGATGAAGGGATTAGTTCTTAGCAGCAAATCCTGAAGCCAAACCACATCTCACAGCTCAAAGCCTTGTTCCCATTCACCCACAATGCAGGGAGCTTATCGTACCAAATTCCCTCTTTTCTCCATCTTCTTAAGTTGGAGTTGGTAGCAATAATAATTCTATTTTTTAGAGACAGGGTCTTGCTCTTGCTCAGGCTGGTCTAGAATGTCTGAGCTCAAGCAATCCCCTCATCCTAGCCTCCCAGAGTGCTAGGATTGCAGGCATGAGCCACCATGCCCATCCTTGTGGGGGGGTGTGTGTGGGTGTGTGTGTGTGTGCTCTAAATCACATTTCTCTCTTACCAAGTGCAAGTTCCTAAAGTATAAGAACTGTCTTTTTCATTTTTATTGTTTTTGCTTGCCTAATGTGGACACACGGAAGGAATTAATAAATACAATATTAATTAATTCATTAACTTAGTGAAACATGGGATAAAACAATGCTAAATGCAGAAATCAATATGTGAAAAGTATGAAACTCTGACTGAGATAATAAAAGGTTTTAATTTGTGAATAAGTCTGAAGATCATTACCAATGAGGCACAAGTTTCGGAATCCCTGGAGAGAGACTATTGAGGCCTGAGTCAGAGGATGGAAATGTTCAACTTCATAGAACAGATACGGGCAGGACAGCAATAAGAAAGAAACAGTATGAAGAATGAGATGGTGAAAAGGCGACAGAATTCATAACAAGTCTAAAGATCAAGGACATTTACCCACGATTCGAGTTAAATGTGGTGCTATTAGAATGTTAGTGAACATGAATATGAGCTAAATAAGTCTATTGCTTAACAGCATGAATTTAACAATATAGTGAGGAAAAGTAAGCACTTGGCAATTTTGCCAAGACTGACCTAATTAGTTGGCCGATTAAAGTGACCCAGAACATTTTTAGACAAATGTGTGCTCACAAAAATACACTCTAAACCAACCAACCCAAGGACTAATATTTACTGAATATATCTATAGACTAGCACATTTATTAAGTAAATTAATATACATTTGGGGGAATTTGTGGCTTTTTGCAGGTGTTTGTCTACTGGCAATAAGTAATTATATTACTAATAATAAGCTTTCTGCACAGTCACTGCTTTACTTACCTGCTAATATAAAAAAAAAAAGAAAACGCAGCAAGGATGAGAGCATCATTATTGAATTATAGCAAAACTATGACTCAGAAGCAAACTTCAAAATGCCCAGTTTAAAATCCTGCTGGCAAACAGTAAGGAAGTATGTTGAATACTGGTCTAAATGGCACTGCTAATGCAGCAGAAAAAAGGAAATGAGTTGAGTTATTAAAAGTTCTAGAAATGAAGTGGAAACAGAAAGCAGGTTGCATAAACTGAAATGGTCCATTGAGGAGCTTGTCACAGAACATACGAAGAGCAGCTAGACAAGTAAAAAACCTCTGACAATCCTGAATAAATCTAAAGACAAAATAAGTAACATGAGAAAATAAAGCCTATAGTGGGAGATGGCAAAGAGCAGATTCTTTCAATAAAGCAAGTGGCACATTTCCTGCAGTCTAACTGCTATGTCCGAGGTTTGCAGGTTTAGAGAGGGGGGAGCGCCAAGCAAAATAACTGCCCTGTGATCTGACCATCTGGTGAGGTTCAAACAGCCACAGCAATGCAGACGTGAGGACCTTGCTCCAGTGGTTCACTAGCTGGAAAAGACTAATTAGTGAGAACAATCAAGAACACAGATTTATGGTCAAGCCCTGGGCCATTTTTACTGAAGTAGAAACACTTTCACATAGAAGAATAAATTTCAGCATTCTAGCCCGTCAAAACCAACACCTTCAGCAGAAATAGGAAGATTTGTTTTTCCCTGGAAGATATATGAGAGTGTGTGTTGTTTTTCCTTTGAAAGCACCTGCCTTTGAGGACAGGGCTCATGCCTTTCTCTAAGTCTGATGACAGCCCTCGGCATTGGCCTGGGCAGGCATCTCCTATAAATATTTCAGTGATTTCCCTGGTCCTTGAATTATTGCCACTGGATGAAAAGGAAATATTGATGCCCAGAGCTCTTCCCAGAAGCCCCTGAAAGGCAATAGCTCCTCCAGAGAAGTCTGTCCAGCTCTAACAGAGAGCTTCACGTCTCTATTACTCAGCACTGAAAAGCGGGGTGTGAAAACACTTCAAGGAGGGCAGGGGCCATCATTTCTGCATTGTCCATTTTCCAGGTATGGGAGGGCCTATAAGGACCCTATTGTACAAGACTGAAATTCCAAGCCTCTGCCTCCACACTTCCTCTAAGGAGCTCTGTCTGTTGGGTCTCGTGATAAGAGAAAAGCAACTGTTCGTTAATTTTAGTGTTGATGGTGTGGTGAGTAAACCTAGTCAGCTTAGCATTTTCTTTTCTGATTTCAGTGTCTATGATGATTAAAAAATATAATCTACAAGTAACTAATAATCATTCCACGGATATTAATTTTGAGTATACTCAAAATATACGCCACTTTTTGCATGTAGTTTAAACTTACATAATTTATGTAAATGATTCACACCGTTCCTTGGTTCTGCAATACACTTTTTGCATTCAACTTCTTCTCTGAGATGCACCTATGTTGATACTTGGCTTGACAGGAAGGCAAGACCTTCTATACTGAAAAGTATCTGGGTATTATAATTCCAAACCAAGACACTGACCTGCAAAACATAGGTAACCAGAAGCCAAAATTCTGACGCAAGTTCTGGAGCAAGGTGTGCCACCTCGAACCTTCCCAACCATCATATTTATCACTGACAGATCGGCTGCGCTCTGAGACGGTGCTTTCCTGACACAGGACAGACATAACTGAGACTTTTCAGCGTTACAAGACCTGCTACATGTTTTTCCTACCTGAAACTTCATCTATCAATATTTAGTCCCTATGCTGGATTAGGCTGTGTCTAGCAATAAAACTCTTCATTCCCCCTCACATTTTGGTCTCTGAGTTTTTGTTTTCTGGCTCTAGTGTATTCTACATTACGCTGTATAATACTCCATTCCACGAGCTGTCCAAAACTTATTTCTCTATTTGCCTATTTATAGATATTTGGGGTTGTTGCTATTGTTTTTCTCTTATTTCTATGACAACACTGTACTGAAAGCTATTGCTCACATCATCCTGTGAATAATACCAGAACAATGTCATGACAAAATCAGACAAAACCAAAAGAAATCCATGTCAGTAATTAGTGAAATACTCAGTTAATGGTAATGTTTTACTTTTTAAAACAATACCCCAACGTCAAAATCACACTCACCTTTGCTCTTCTGAATCAATATCATGAGTCACCTTGCTTTTGATTGACCTCTTGTCAAATGTATGTCTTCATATTTCTCTTTTAAAGTTTTGTTTCTTTTGGGTTTATACCTTCTCTAGCCTGCTGATCACAAGAGCTTTCCTGAATCCCTGTGTGTGCGTGTTGGGGGAGGGGAGAAACACTAAGGAATAGTTTCTGAGAGACCTTTCCTAGCACCCCAAAGTACGTACCACATGCCCCTCCCCCCATAGGTACAGGAGGGTAAAATTGACTGTGGGAAATCTGTTGCAAAAGAAATGGCTGGAAAAAATGAAAAGAAAAATGGCAAAAATATTTTTTGTCTCCTCAACTTTTTGGAAACTGAAACCCACATTCCTGCCTCAAGCCCGTGGTTGGGAGGGGCAAAAAGAAATGTCTCTTGGTCTTTGTACCCCAGGGGATTGCTCAAGGGAATCGTCTGGGTGGAAGTCACAAGATTGTCTTAACCAAAGATGGAATTAACCCGGGAGGAGGTTATGAGGCTGCCTTAGCTGAAGATGGGATGAATCTGGACAAAGGTTACAGATTGGAAAACCGGAACCTTTAAAAGCCTGTGATTCTGTTCAAAGGCAGAAATTTGGATTTTAAGATGATAGTCTGACATTTCTCTCCTTTGCTAACAAAGTAGTAAATTCCTCTTTCTTTTGCCTCAAGAAAAAAAAACAAGTACAGGGGAAAGATGTTGAGAAACTGTGACCTTTGTGCACTATTGGTGAGAAAATATAAAATGGAAAACAGTATAGCATTTCATCAAAAATTAAAAATACAATTAGCATACAATCTAGCAATTCCACACCTGGGTATATGTCCAAAAGAATTGAAAAGAAGGGTTTCGAAGAGACATTTGTACATCAATGTCTCCATTTTTCACAGGACAGCATTATTCCATAATGTCCAGAAGGCAGAATCAGCAAGCCAAATGTTTAACAAAAAAAATGGATACACAGAATGAGGTATGTACACACAATAAAATATTTTTCACCCTTAAAAAGGAAGGAAATTCTGACACATACCACAGTGTGTATGAACCTTGAGGAATGTTAAATGAAATAACCAGTCATATAAAGTCAAATAATGTATGATTTCACTTGTCTGACATATCTGTAATTGTCAAACTCATGGAAACAGAAGGTAGAATCATGGTTGTTCGGGATGGGTGAAGCAGGAAACAGGAGGCTACTCATTGGGTATAGAGTTTCTATTTTTGTAAGATTAAAATGTTCTGGAGGTTACTTCCACAACACTGTGAACATACTTAATGGTACTGAAATATACATTTTAAAATGCCTTGGATGGTAAATTTTATGTCTTACAGTAATACCATAAGACCATAATTTAAAAAAAAAAAAATCCTCTCTTCTCACATCTCTTTATCTAGTGGATTTCTTCCACTGTTTTTATCAGTTTTATTTAGTTTTGGAATCTCAGATTCATAGAACCAGCTATCTCATGCTCTAGTTTCAGCCATGGAGTTGCAGGAAGACAAGGCCCAACAGAGAGAAAGAGCACCCAAACACCACGTTTATAAGAGGAAGGGCTTTATTCACCAGCCGGGAGCTTACGGCATAGAAGAATTCCAAATGGCCATGCTCCCTGACTGCCTTGGTCTTTCCCTTTTTATTGACAGTCAAAAAGTTCCACCCCACAGGTACCCTTCTCATTGGCCAGTTTGAATCAAGTGGGAGATGCTATTCCCACCCCTACAGAACTACAGGATTTCACAGAACTTGGAAATT